>JAUCMX010000018.1:15022216-15284716 GCA_033459395.1 Hemibagrus guttatus
TTGGAGTGAATGAATGCATTAATGAATTCTTATGTTTTTGTACAACTTGAAAAACAAAAAAAATACAGTGAATTAACAAAAATTGCTTACAAAGGTCCGGTGGTGGTGCTGGGTGACAGATTGCATTAGTATTCGGTATGATTCTGATCAGTTGGGCTTAAACTGAGGGTCAGTGGCCAACATTGAGCCAACACTGCCCCAATTATACAGGTGCAACAATTATGCTAAATGACAAAATAGATTGTCTGGGAGCAGTGAGAGGAAGGCATCCATAGGAACAGCAACCTGTTTTGTCCCAAACATTTCATTCAGACTTTGTATCCTTGCTATAGATTCATTAATAATATAAATTAGTAAAACCAGCAACTAGTAATAATATTGCATCTTACTGAACTGCAGTATGAACATACCACTTGCATAAGACCTTCACAAAGTACATGATTGGGACACAGCTAGAGTCTCATAACAATGATAAATACAGAGAAGGCCACTGCAAACAATCAGCTCCCAGGGTTGTAGAGCCAATATGCTGATGGTGGCCTGAGGTGGCAATAAGCGTGTGTTACTGAGCAGAAGACAATAAATAAGCAATCATGGAATGTAGCTTAAGGTTTAGCAGGGGATTATGGGACAGGAGTGTGCTTGTCAGAGTCTGATTAGAGAGAACATTACCATAGTCTAATTACACTGGTACTCTGTTTTCACCTATGTGCTAAAGAGGGATAAAGAAAGACCACTGAGACTGTCTGTGGACTCAGCAGAGCCACATTATTACTGTGGCTATAGGTCATTTTTAATGTCCACATTTTAGCATTGGTTAATTGGGGCCTGCTGTATGGGTAAGGGCTTAAGAAAAAATGTCAGCCAGTTGTCGATGATAGACAGAGAGAGAGAGAGAGAGAGAGAGAGAGAGAGAGAGAGATGGAAAAAGAGAGAGAAAAAGGGAAAGAAACAAGGGAAGAAAAGAGAGAGATAAGTAGACAGAGATAGAGGATAAGTGAGAAAGAAAGAAAAAAGATGGGAGGGATGAGTATGCTGCTCTGCATCAGTAATGCTTAAAATGATATGCAGTGTTCTTTGAATTAAATGTCTTATGCACAAAGGTGGAGTAGGTTCTCCTGCTCAAGGCTTTTATGTGTGTGCATGTTTAAATATGGGAAAAGAAAGGAAGTGAGACAGAGAGAGAGAGACAGAGAGAAAGAGCGAGGGAGAAATGAGTGGAGATGAGGAGATAACGAGCAACATACTGAATTAGTTCTGTGCTAGAGGAAATGCTTATCTTTAGATAACATTTATAGCTTCCACACAGAGGATAAAAACTGTCAATGTCTAGATAAGCCTCATCCCTTACATGTCTCTAAGTAACATCCACAAAAGCCCCTGAGAGCTGTGCTTCATGAGACAGGCTGATGGAGGGATCTCTTGGACAGCTGAGCCTGACAGATGACGAAGTGACGAGCTGTTTGTTTGTGAGAATTTGACATGTTACATCATTCAGAGAGCAAGACCAGGCAAAGACCCTTGGATAAAAACCATAAATCCACCAATGCTGCTATGTTTTCAGTGCTATTATGTTGTACTGAATAAAGTGTCTGTGTGTGTGTGTGTGTGTGTGTGTGTGTGTGTGCATGTGTGTGTGTGTGTCTTAGACAGAGTGAGAGTGTCTGAGTTATAAGAGTAAAACTTAACAGTGTTGTGTGTATATTTGTTCCAGTAGACTGACTAACTGATGCTACATACATTGAGAGAAAAATCATGTTTTTTTTTCAAACGTGTCTGCAAAGCCCTCTTACTGTCCAAAATAAGAGCCAAGGCAAAGTAAACACACTTGTACGCGTGCACACGCACACATTCATTTCTCCTTTTGCTAGTGACATCAGTGGTTGCCTAGCAACGGCACATATTCCACAATTGTGTAAAGCCTTTTTTGAGAAGTTCATTGCAGAAGGTGGAGCAGAAGAAATGACAGGAATAAAGAGAGGTTATAAAAATGAAACAATGAGCAACACTTTATTGGCCTACAGTGTTAAAAGGGGTTATCGTGTTAATTGTCTCCACCCATGTATACTGGGTGTGGCCATCTTGTGTATACTATTGTGTACTGGTTTCCAGTAGGAAACAAGCTTTGAACACCTTGACATTATGAGCTTTTGGAGTAACCTAGTCGGTAAAGTGAAAAAAGTACTCAGAAATCCCATCTTTCTGAGACAAACAAGGTACCTGTGTGTGTGTGTGTGTGTGTGTGATGGAACAGGCTATTCTGTTTGGTTGTTTGCAATGCCAATCAAATGGCCTTTAAAAGGCAGGCAGTTTTTGGCCATGTCCACAATGAAAAGTATCAGACTCATAAACAACAGAAGTCTGCTGGGCAAGAAAATAGCCTGAATAACTTCCTCCAGGGCAAGTCTACTTGGTCAATCTTCTCTCCTATCAATATATGTCCCCAGTAATTTCTATATCACCTTACTCACTTTCCTCCACTGATTTTTATGAATACATAAAGTATCTTACTAATACTCCATTTAAACTTTTCCACAAGGCTGATAATTATCCCATCAGGCAGTCACCTCTTTCAGCCTGGTCACCATTTCATAATCCAATTTCCTCTTCCAGCCCAGTCACATAATCTACTTTTCCAGCCTGGTGACCCCCATATGATCCAATCTCTGATTACAGCTTGGTTACCACCCCATCATCCAGTTTCCACTTTCTGCTTGATCACCATCCTATCATGTAATCTCCTTTTTCAGCATGGTCACTCATCTCATCATCCAACCACCCCATTATGCAAACTCCTCTTCCACCTTCATCAACATACTGTTATCCAACTCCTTTTCCAGGATTGTCCACCCTCCTCTTCCAGTCTCATCACCTACCTGTTATCCAATGACCTCTTCCAGTATGATCATCCCATAACTGAATTTCCTGTATCAGCATGTTCGCTATTTTATACAATGGATCACTATTGTTCTGCTCAATATCAATTCATCTTGCCCTTTCTTTTTTTGATGGCTTGTTCCTCCATTCAATCTTCTCTATAGAACTATTTCCAATCTGTCCATCCATTCTCATGTTTTGCCCACTATCATTCCATTCATCTTTTACTACCACTACTCACCAAGTATCCATCCATCAACCTGCAGTCTTGCTCACTTTCTTTCTTTCCCCCCTCCTCTACTTGCCTGCTCACTATTCTTCTATTTTTCCACCATTTGTAACATTTCACAGGCTATTCCATGCACAGTGTCAGTTGAAGTACCATTGAAAAGGGAAAAAATAAAAAGCATTATTAGTAATATTGTTGTTCATTGAAAGATGTGTGAGGAATAATGCCTACATCACTGTGTTGATGCCAGAGAGCTGCTGGAACATGTGGAGTCCGCAACCCACAATGAGAGCACGCCGGGCAGGAGGATAGGTCACCATACGCCACAGCACTGGGCCCTCTGCAAGGAAAATAACATTTAAATGACCTTTACATGACATCCGCTCGATATATATATATATATATATATATATATATATATATATATATATATATATATATATATATATATATATATATATATATGCAGTGACATGAAAGATTGTGTCTCCAGGGTTACTATACTATGACATGAGACAGGTGTGCCAAACACAGAATTATGTAAAGTACTTTTCTGAACACTTATTTACCTATTTTCCTTTGCATCTATTTGACCAGGAAAAGACACTGTTCTGTCACTGTCTAAGACAGCATTATGAAATGTTAGCATGTTTGTACTCTTCTATAATTGTGTGGTGCTCAAGCTCCAGCTGCATATTGTGCTGCATATAATTCTAAAATCAATACAAAGTTCAACAGTGTGGCTTCAGCATGAAGGCAGTCTTAATTAACAGTGAGGAACTTGATTGACAGCCCTGAATTATATTGTCCTCTTAAATGTTTTCTCAAATGTTTGCCACATTGCATTTAATGCTTTTCTGATAAGGCTGCTTTCACAGTTTCCTTTACCAATCTAACTGCTTAAGAAATCTTTATTCATTCCGATTTACCACATTCCACTCCAGTTATATGATATGTTCTGATCCTTTTTTCTGAACCATTTTGTTCAGTTGTATGGTTTGCCCAAATGTGTAGATTGCTCATGTCACCAGCTATGGCAACAGAGTAGTGTTTTTCCATATTTCTGACACAAAATGCTTTTAGATTCTTAAGCAAAATATGTCACTTAACTTAATGTTATTCAGAGGTAGATTTCCATTTTGTGCTTTGGATTGCCTCAAACAATTTAGCTTGAATTTCGACTAATAAATTCATTCAGGATTTTCTTTTAGAGAACAGAATTCATGGCTCCATCACTTATGGCAAGTCACCCAGACCCTGATACAATAAAGCATCCCCACATCATCAGACTGCAACCATCATGTTTGAATGTTGGGATAATGTTTTTATTGTTGAATGCTGTAGCAGTTTTACACATGTTACAGGACCCATGTCTTCCAAAAACATATCAGTCCACAGAACACTATAACAAAAGATTTGTTTTTCATCAAGGGTTTTTGCAATTTGTGAATAAACCTTGTCCACATGGATCCATACTCTGTGTTTCTGAGTTTCCATCTTTACATCAGATTGAATGAGCCTAGTTAGGATTCATTTAACTCATTGACTCATCTGATTTGCTAAATGAGAGTGGAGCCAGTCTTGGTCATGAATGAAAGGGTTCACTGATTCAAGAGGCAAGTACTAGAGGTCTCATTTATCAAAACAGGCATAAAAGAAGTACAAAATTTATTCATAAGACCTGCCTGAATACACAAGAATATTGGTATTTATCACGTGTGTATAGATATGCATATAACTTCAATCATTTTGCATGCATAAAAGATACAATTTGCACAATTCACATATGTTAATAAACATACAGTGTAAACCTACATAAAATCTGTTTGATAATAATGAAGTAGGTTCCAGGATTTAATTTTGAGGTTTGCAAATCTGCAGCAACCAAAACATAAAGAGTGACTTGTTTGAAACCTCCTGCTGTTATAACAGGACCCCCGTTTGATGTGTATTTGCCAGCCAGTTAAAAGTACAAGCCCAGGCTCCAGCCTGTTGTTGGCTATGGTAATAAAACCCAAACAAGCTCTTAAATTGAATCCACATCTAAAGTTCAAGGAAATCACTCAGTCAATCAAGGAATCATAAGGAACTTCATTAGGACATGTCACAGTTAGAAACAATGCTAATGTTTTGGCATGGAAGCATCTTCCAGCAATCATCAGGGCAGAAAACCTTGGCATTGTTTTCTCCAGTGACATGGTCTAATAAAGTAGTAGTAGTGAATCTAGCAGGAAAATTTTAATATGGCTTTATTTTTCATTGTAATATTGTTGTTGAGAGAAACTGTATATGTGGATACATTAGTTATTGCTTTTCACAAATGTATTCTTATCCATCCATTTTCTCTACTGCTCATCCTACACAGGGTGGTGGGGAACATGGAGTTTATCCCCGGAGACTCAGGGCACAAAGCAGAGGACAAATCTTCCCCTTCACAACCACAAACACAGACTCACACTTCAATTCACACACTACAGATGCCAATCATTTAAAGATGCCAATCAGCTTACAACGGATGGAGAAACTGGAGTACCTGGAAGAAATTCCAAACATATGGGTAGATGCAAATGATGCATACATGAGTTGGAAACAGGAATCAAACCACCATTTGAGAGATGCTCATATCCAGAGTGGCTTACTTTTGTCTTTTTTATACAACTGAGCATTTGAGGATTAAAGGCTCAGTTAAGATGCTTTGTGATCCTGGGATTTAAACTCACAACCTTCCAATCAGTCGCCCAAAGCCTTAGCCACTGAGCTACCACTTCCCCATCCATTTTGTATAAGTCACTCTTTCAGTCCTTCCATAATCGAGTTTGATCCATGCATCTTTATCCATCCGTCCGTCCGTCCGTCCGTCCGTCCGTCCGTCCACCCAGCCAGCCAGCCAGCCAGCCAGCCAGCCAGCCAGCCATCCATCCATCCATCCATCCATCCATCCATCCTCACAATCCCAAGCCATAAAATGAAGCAGGGATAGCAGGAAGGCACAGGTTACTACAGAGGAAAATATATCATCTATGATGTTTCATCAGTGCACTCTGATGTTGCCAGAGGAAGCCACTCATATGTCACATGGTGAATGATCACCGCCTGGTCCCTTGAGACAAGTGCTACAGACCCTAACTCAATTTCAGATACAAACACAGATTCATGGAGTGCTGTGAAACAGGCCACCAGTGAAAAGAGTCTTATAATAAAGAGCTAACTTCATTCTCTCAGACGGACAATCTCTACTTCCTAACAGCTGCTCAAGCATGTGCATTGTCCCTTATGTTAATTGTTAATCCAGTCAAAGCAGACCTTCTCTATAATTCAGTTTTTGCTAATTCCACCCAATTCCAGCTAAATCTACTCTATCATACAAAAACTACCAATCCAGGTGAGAGAAGGCTGCTACATGGTCCCTCCCATTGCTGCCCATTCTGCGTCTTGGGGCAGAGTAACACAATAAGAAGAAAGTGCTACCATTTTTTTTCCATGTTTTATATTTTGCAGTATTGCAATAAACTTAACAGTGTTTTACATGTTAACATATATTAACTCTCAGCAGGTTCTGTTTGATATTCCTAGTTTTTTTTCTTTTCTTTTTCTTACATCCAATTCACAATCGAACTAGTCTTCCTTAGTTGGTGTTCAGTCATTTCTGGGTTTTGTGGTGTCATTAGCTACCTTATCTGCCATAGTGTTTTTGTTCTTGTCATTATTATCCATTGTTTTATTGCATGGAGCTAAAGTGATCCATGCAAAAGATAGAAAATGCTACTAATGAAAAGTTCCCTTCTTTGCATTAATATCAATTTATCCAATTACACTGCAGAATTAGCTGACATCAATTATTCCAACTATGAAACCAGTTTAAATGATATCAGCTTTAAAGCCCTTTTAAAGAATTTTATTTTCATTATGTATAAGCTAATTTATTCACTGCTTTATCCTGATAGTGTTGTGATGGATCCGGAACTTTTCTTGGGAAGACTGGGCAAGGCACATACACTCTAAAGTCCATTGAACACGGAACAAAAACAGTGTAAATGTTTCGTACAGCCAACATTATTTGATCATGCATTTTCAATGCCCTGAATAAATTAAAAAACAGAGTTTGCACCAAAGCTGAGAATTTAACCCACAGACTCATTACCACTGCACTGTTCTACCATGCATTCTTTGCCTAAATGCAATATAGTTATACTGTAGATCCAATCAGTGCCAAAATCCTTGTGGGATTTCACACTGTAATTGGTTTATGTTAATATTATGTGACACACTCATTCTACATTGTTCAATCTAGTAAATAGAAACTTGTTTAAATTATGTTATAATTTATAAGCAATGAAATCAGGTTTTGTTGAAAAACATAATCATTTTCCCAGTCTTAGGATACTATGTTCACACACATTTGTACATTAATCTACACCTAAAAGCATTTTGAGTAACCACTCCACCTATTGCCTTATTATTCTGATGTGAGTGGAACTCAAAGAATCCCCGAGCAAACCTCTACAAACAGGAACAATTTTTTTTTTCAAATATATAACAGCAATCTTTCAAACTGTCATTATACCAGTGATGACACTAGTGACAGTATCTGGAATTAATACATGCAAACATAACAAACTAGTGGGTTTTCTATACACAGACACTGTAGCCCCACCTAGGGCAGCATTATTATAAGCATCACACTGTATTTACATTATCTCTCAAACTATTTGCAAGATGCCACCACTACATAATGTATATTCGTTTTTTATACAGAGGAGATAGAGTCATGGCGGTGGCTCAAACAGAAATTAAATAAAATGAATATGCCGCTAATTAGACTATTATTTCTCATATGGTGATGAAGCTCCAGCTGGACTGTCTCCCATGCCAGTCTGCACATTACTGAATCTGGCTCATACTTTTAGAGCTTGGCTCTGTGTTTTTTGGTCTCCACAGATGTGCCAGAGCAGCTGGATAGTTATGCAAAGGGCACTAAGGGCCACTCGTTGCTAGGATCCTAAAGCAAGGTCTGACCAGACAGATGCACCCAGGAGAGGTATGTCTTTTTCTCTCTCTTTTTTACTCTGTCCTATCTACTGTCTGGCAGCATAGCTCCTCATAGACTATCAAAAAATAGCAGTCGTGAATAATGTCCAGCTTTTATCTTGCTGTCATGCATGTATAATTAATCACAGTATATGGTAAATAGGGTATAAAACCATAGGAAATACATCATAGGGGTTTCTGTATCTCCTTATAACTGTTGAAGCTTAAAATGAAACAGCTAAGCAAAAATTTACACTTACATTTAGCTTTTTTATGCCTCCCTTTCATCACTGAGTTAGTTTATGCATAGCATAACACATGTGTTTATGCTCAGTATGCTACTGAGGTATACAATAAGTAATAAACTGTGTAATGTGAAGACTACTTCAAAAGCTGAGAAAAAAAACCCCATAGTCACAGTGTCAACTAGTTTTATAGCCTTTGCATCAGTCTTGAAGAGACCCGTACATACAAGAATAGACAGAAACACTGAAGTGCAGAGATAGTGGGCTGACAATAAAGCAAAAAAAAAAAAAAAGTATATTGTCACTTAATGGCACTCTTTTCCCCTGCAAAGAAACACTTCAAATGTCCTAAATAAGAAAAGAGATACAGAGGCAATGCTGAAAACAAACCATCTGAAGATGAGAGAAAGAATGAAGGCATGGCTAGAGGAGACATGACAAGCAAATAGCATACTAACATAGTATACTGATACACTTATCCATAAAATAGTTGGCAGCAATTTTGTTTGCTGTATTTGCTCTTCTGAGATAAAGAGGGTAGCATAAATAAATCTGTTCATTTATTTGGCCAAATTTGAATGCTGCATCACATACATCATATCACATCCTTGTCTGAAAAGTATATTTATTTATGTATTGTTAAATACATATATATAAGTTATACACACACACACCCACCCACACCCACACCCACACATACATATATATATATATATATATATATATATATATATATATATATATATATATATATATATATATATATATATATATATATATATATATAACATTTCTGCACATGCGTATTTAAAAAAAAATACAGCTTGTAATGTTTAAATGTGTTAATCTTGTCATAATTATAATTGCACAGTTGCATTAGAAAAATGTTACAACAATGTCATTCTATTCTTCTGGTTCATTCATTTAAGTCTTCGGTATAATAAACCATGCCACCAATTTCAGTTGTTCAGCCCCGCCCATTTTCTTCCAGAGGCCACTCACAAAGCCTACACACTTTTAACAGATATGATGAGGTCATTGGAAAAACAAGAAGGCTTGTTAATGTTTTCATTTCAATTGAAATCCACCTTTTAAACAACAGAGGGCATTAAAATTACAAATTGTTCCTTTAATACATACTGGCTTCATGAATGCCTAATGGACCTATTACCTATCCACTTGTTATCTGCGTTGCTTTACGGCCCCATAACAGACAGAATATATTCATATGCATGTTTCCCAAAAGCATCTCTGTCATTCAGCTAGCTCTAAGGCAAGTCAGGCTTTTTAATTATAATCCAGCACCCTCTTTTATTTGCTGAAATTTTGGAAGGTTCAGCTGAAAGTGCAGCAGCCTGGATTGTGCTGCCCTACTATGGCATTCATTCCTTATTACAAACCTGCAGGGTGAAAGTAGAGCTCTCTGCTCCTTCCATTATTTAGCATAGGAATATGAAATGATTTCATTTTTGAAGACACGTGCACAGATGCACACTCTGTCATCTTCTCTCTCTTATGCACATGGAGCTGTCTCTACCTATCATAATCTGATCATCTGATCTGTGAAGCTCAAGACGGAAGATCCAGCCATCTGCTCCTGCTTATGTCTTGCTTTGTGATATTGCTGCATTTGTAAACAGCGAAAGACACATGGTGTGGCTCTGCTTTGGATTCTCAGAGAAGTATCAAGTGCAATATAAAACTTACACAACAACATGTTGGAAAAAAGTCTTCAGGCTGCACATATCAATGACATGGACAGAGATATGAACCTCAAACAAGAAAGACTGCAGTCTAACTGTAATCTTAACTACTGTGTTCTGAATCATGTTATTTAAGTGATAAATGCTTAACAAACTATTTTAACTATTTTAATATTTTATCTTATTTTCTGAAAGGAACCTAGACATTTTCCCTTAAGGTCATCTTCAAGATCATTGGGACTATGATCATTGGGAATAGGCAGAAAAAAAGCTGTAGTTTTGCAAAAGACCTTTTGCAAAAAAACTTGCAAAAGACCAAACTAGAAGATTAGATAGTCTGGATCAAAATCAATATATGCTGCATGGCTGAAAATACAAATACAAATAAAACCTACTTACGTTATGAGAAGAAAGTCAATATACATTCAAGAGTTCATGTCTGCATTCCCAGACAGCATATGATACCCTAGCTAGTATGTGTAAGTAGTTACATTGCTGTATTGATATAACAGTTGGTATAGTAATGTCTAAGCCTATATTTTTTTCCAAGATATTGAGATTATATTATGTAAATTCAGCTGTCTATGTTCTAAGGTTCAAACATGATGGCGTATGATCTGGTATATTAAAAGTTTTCTTTTAAAAATCTTTTAGTTCAAGTTGATTTCATTGTCATCTCTGTGTTACTTGTTGACATTGTAAGAAAAATGTTTCAACTGGATGATGTGTAAGACAAGTGCAAAATATTCAATAAAGACATAATAACTAGATAGGACAATAGAATTTGGTTATAAATATCCATTTTAATTATCTGTGCCATTCAAGTTCACTCTTCTGTCAGTCAAAATGATTTCATTATATCTTGCCTCAGGCAAGCTTATGGCATGCAATCAAAAATTCTCTGTTGCCATGAGATGAATGATAACTTACAATTGTACAAGTATCTACACACCAACATCTCCCAGTTTTATCTGCAGTACATACTGTAGCACCATATTTACTCACTATGGGCTTAAGCACAGATTCTGTATAACTGGTTGGTTGTAAATGTTCTAATCTGGCAGGGTGTAAATTGTTCGGTTGATTATTTCTACCTAAAGAAATGAAAGTGTCTGCATTGATGTGGTGGAGTGATACAACATACAGTGTTGAGTCTGACAGTTAAATCCAATAACACAGTGGCATTTGTTGAATCTGCTCCAAAACTGTGCTCTGGTTACCACCTACTGAGACTCTCTTTTAGCACAGACACCTAAAATTGTATTTTCCTTCTTGAAACTTCTTGAAAAATGTATCCTTAGAAAGACTGTTACATTTCTTACAATCCAGCTGTCTAGAGATACTCTATTCATTTCAACATAAACAACCTATCAACTAAACTCAGCTGACCGAGTTATTCTAGACAGCTAGATAGCTAGAAAGCATCATAAAGCATCATCTACAAAATCACATGAGAAATCCACCTGCACTGATGGTCACATAAGTAAAAAGAGTATACGGGCTGCACCATAAACCAACATTGCGATTTTGTATCATATAGTTGCTTAATGTTATTCACACAAAGAGAGTGACCTACTACATATTCTCTATTTTTCATATCTCCAAGCATGGCCAAAAGTTTGTGGACTCCTGACACCTATGTGTTCCTTCCACAAACTGTTGACACAAAGATAAAAGCACACAATTGTTTCCGATGTCTTTGAATGCTATAGCATTACAATTACCATTTCTAAAACTAACGAGTCAAGCCCAAACCTGTTCCAATTCTGTTCTGAACACCTTTAAGTTGCCAAATATTGACAAATATTGGTGGCTGATCTCACTAATGATCTTAGAAGTCAATGATCCCCACAGCCAAACTCCAAAATCTAATGGAAAGCCTTCAGAGAAGAGTGTAGCTTATTAGAACATCAAAGGGGAATAAATTTGGAATGAGATGTTCA
This sequence comes from Hemibagrus guttatus, assembly GCA_033459395.1. NCBI lineage: Eukaryota > Metazoa > Chordata > Actinopteri > Siluriformes > Bagridae > Hemibagrus > Hemibagrus guttatus. The sequence continues at coordinate 15,034,242 of JAUCMX010000018.1, forward strand.
AGAAGCACATATGGGTGTGATAGTCAGGTAAAACCTTTTGGCCATACAGTGAACTTTCTTTTTTTACTTTCATTGTGACCTATTCTTTTCTTTCTAAAGCGCAACCAGGGTGGCAGAATTACTAAAGGAGTCCATCATGACTTCATGATTTCCTTGAGCTGTCATCTCTGTGAACACCCCAATGAATGGTTATGAGTGATCAAAAACTAAGAGTATTTCAGTAACAACATTGCCATCCTTCCAGATGCCGTATATATGAGCATGTGTGTGTTCTTAAAGCCAATGAGTTCAAAGAGGATTTTTTAATTAACTGTCTTGTGTACCAGGCACAGAGCAGTTTGTTCTACCTTTAATCCCCAGAATTGCTCATTTGGGTTTTGCTCATTTGCCCCTGCAAGTGATTACTACAATATAGAGACAACTGGGTATATTTTGATTATATTACAAAGGGAGCAGTCGATCTGGCATCCTTTTCTAGGCCTCTGCTGGATGCAAGTGAGTGGAATTGGAGAAATCCAGGCCAAATGTCCAGGAAGTATTGGTAACATTTCAGAAATATGAGCCAGCTGTGTCCATCAAAGCTTAATGCTGGTGCTGAGTGGACGTCAAACGGCTCCACCTAACTCGCTCTGCCTGAAAATACCCCTATCTGCCTGCATTAAAGTTTCATCTGCATGGTGAAAGATCCTCTGTATCATGCTTTAATTCCCCACTAATGAGAGGTCATGAGGGAAGTGGTGACTAGGCTTTATTATGTTTGGCTAATGTCCTGTCATATAATAAACAGGACAATTTTGAAACATCATGGAAAAGAAATACTTACAGATGTCAAAAACACCACTGAAGACAACATAATTCATTAAAAGTCAGTCCAAGAAAATGACTTTTATATCTGGGGAAGTGGCAAAGAGACAGAGAAAATGATCCTTTTAAATTGGATTGTGAAATGAATTAGACTACAATTACAGTGTGTTCTGTGTACAACTTGCAAATCTTATGAGAGCCAGACTAATAGTGTCGAGCAAGGAACACGGAAGTGTTCAGGGCGTTAAAAATGTGTAACACTCTGAGGAACAATTAGTACTTATCAAGCTAGACTGCAAACAGGTGAAAAAATTATAGTGATAAATGAAACACATTTAAGAGAAACAAACACATACACACACTACACACACACACACACACACACACACACACATACACACACACACGCACACACACACACACACACAAAATAAATGTCATAATTCCTGTGTTAAATCTAATGGCACAGTCAGCTGTTTTCATCAGACCATGAGCTGTGAGCTTGAGCAAATCCATTAATACAGCCTCCATTTCTTCAGCATTCATGCTTCATTGTGCAAGCTTCAAAGAAGCTGCCTGACCCATAGCTGGCACATAAATATAAAGACCTGAATTAGATATTGTGTTTATCATCATATAAAAATATACAGCATCATTAAACCACAAAGAGATCAAGATGCCCATGAAATGAATCACCACTCAAATGAATATGGTTTATGACCGTGGGAAATCGCTTTTTAATGATACCAGCCCCCCCAAAAAAGAGAATGGTGCCGTAATCTGAGGTTGCTTTCTATTTTTACCAAACTAATCTAAGGACATATAAAAGCATTGTGTGAATGAACAATTAAGTATGTTTATTCTTTATTATGTAATAACATTTCATTTGAGATAAAACAAGCTATGCAAGGTACCAGCATCTATTAATTCCCTTTACTCCCATGTCCATTTCTCTCTATTTTTGTTACGAATTTGACACTGAATGCATGCTGGTTGTACTGCACTATGAACCAACAATTTCGGGTTATATCTTCCCCACACCTTTTTTTGAACAGATCATAACAATATCTTTAGTTAAAATAATGTTTTATATGCATATTTTGTTTGTCTTGAACCTATGATACCAACTTTCACTGCATGCTATACCTGGAGCATTTGGCTATCTGTATGAATAATAAAAAAATATGTATATATATTTTTGTGTTGTGTCAAATGTATTAAATGTCTCAAATAAGCTGGGCAAAATAAACATATGTCTGGCAGCCTGGGAACACTCTTAATTTAGAAAAGAATTTGACGTTTTATTACACATACATTTACATTTGCAGAATATGGCAGACACCTTTTCCAGAGCAACTTACATAGGATTCAGAACTACCATATACACATCTGAAAACTACAGACCATTCTGAAGTGAAATAAGCATACAGAGCTCAAGAGTTACTGTTGTTGAATCGACTCAATTGCCAAGAAGACTCAGCAGAGGTTTGAACTTCTGAGTCAATTAAAAATGTACAGTCTACAGCAGTCAGTGTTATGGTCTGGTGATACACTAACACAGAAGCAGTCAAACGAAAGGATGGACAAAAATACAACAATCTGCATTTTGATGCACAACCTGATATAACCCCAATGATGTGTCACAAATACACTAGTACACATTGATATCAAAGATGGATTATGAAATATTCAGTATTTTGTATTAAGAAATACTGGAATATTTTTAAAGGATGTGAACAATTAGTTTTTAATTACACCTTTAGCTGAATAAACCCCTGAAAACATTGAATGAATGGAATAAAACATTCCAAGGGTACACAGAGGAGCTATAATTATGGGAAGTTGTAGTTTAGTGGTTAGGCTATTGGAATACTGCTCAAAAGTTCATAAAGTCAAATCCCACTACTACTTGGACCTTGAGCAAGGCCCTTAAACCTCAGTTGCTTAGTTGTATAAAGGAGATAAACATAAGTTTTTCTGGATAAGGGTGTCTACCAAATGTTATAAATGTAATTAATTGTGTGTCCAAACAATGTCTTCCATTTTTAAATGTATGTAAATAAGCACATTATTTAAAAAAACCAAAACTTTTGACACTCTTTTTTATGATTTTTACAGCAATCATTAAATACAAATCACAGAATGGCATTTTGTATTTCAAATAAATGTTTTAGATACAAATAATGCACATCACAACACAATATATCCAATATAAGCAGAGAAAATAATTATCTGTTAAATGCCCACCCTCCAAAACGTATGCTCTCACCAAGGAGTGAGCAATCAAACTCTTTGCTGACCCTCTTTACCCAAGAGATAACATCCTTCTGGGAAACAATACGGAGCAATTAAAACCAGAACCACAAAAAAACAGCAACAGCTTCAACACCAAGCGGTGTCGCTCATCAATCATTCCAGACATTAAACAATTTGCTGCTTGATTTAAATTTTGTATCCTGTGCTCAAGTATCCTGTGCTCAAGAGCACCCATACCCATACACAATTTTTCTTGGTAAAACTGTTACTTAATCATCCCTGCTGCCTAGTAAACCTAGACCTATACATATTGCATGCATATATTTTGGGGTGGGCTATAGGGAAAACTAAATGGATTAGCATTTTATTCTTTAGTATATTTTAAATAGTCAAAATACTTTCTGGGTTTTTTGTGTCATTTATTCCTTCATCTTTAGCAACCACTGTATACTGGTCAGAATCTCAGCGGTTTAAAGCCTATACTGAAAACTCAGGTGGGACACTAGTCCATTGTAAGCCACCATATTCATACACTTATTTGCACCAATGAACATTTTGGTGTAGTCAGTCCAACAGGAGGTGGAAGGAAACCAGAGGAACCTGGAGGACACCCATGTGGAAATAAAGGGAACATGTGCAACACCATGCAGTCAATAATGTGAGCTCAGGATCAAACAAGGACCTGGGAATTGTGAGGTAGCAATGCTTTCTGCTGTGCCACTGTGCTGTGCAACTACTGTAGTAAAATACTTGGCTAATGCACTTGGCTAATAATGATTAGAAGACAGAAAGATAGTCTTCATTTGTCACTTATACTTTGCAATACCGCAAAGTTATTTTCTTTGTGTGTACCAGATTGTTAGAACACAGGGTTAGCCATGAAACAGTGTCCCTGGATCAGAAAGGATTACAGGCCTTGCTAATGGGTGCAGTAGTGGAAGGTTGGCTTTGTTAGGGCTTGATCAGCAATCTTCTAATTAGAAACCAAGAACCTTTAACTGTTTAAACTATAATGAATTTTCTCTGGGCGTGTATATATATCAGAATAAAATTTTATGTCACTGAAGTGAAGTCAGGGACAATCTGAATTGGTGAAAGAAAACAAAACTAAGGAGAATTTCTCACTGCAATAAACGGGTTTGACATGTCCAGGCAGTGCTTAGTGGAATTGTGTTTTTTTCTCCACTCTTCTGTTTGAAGGGAATGACCAGCGACATTACACGTCTGAAAGGTGAGGTCTGCAACATTGCATTTGTGTGTGTGTGAATGTGTGAGTGTGTCTGTGAGTGTGACATGGCACTAAAGCCTCTGGCTTATAGCAATCCCGTCAACTACATGGTCTGAGTGAGAGACCTTAGTTTTCCGCTACCCTAGACGATCTTCTATCCGCTTTTAAAAGCAAAGTCTTTGTCTCACACAAATGGCTTAATTTGACATCTGTTATGTTATATGTTGTGAACTAAGTGTGATGCTTTTGAACAAAATGTAAAAGCAATTTACTGATTTGTCTTATCAGTCCCCACTGTAGAGGAAGTTTTGCTGTTTCATTATTCAACCAGGCTCCATTTAAATCTTTGAAAAAAGGATCAGTTATAAAAAATATTCTCAGAGCTCAAATGGGGAAGTAATTCAAAGAACAAAAAATAGCCCAAGATTTTCACAAAATTGGGCTGAATGGAAGAGTGGCAAGAAGAAAAAAGAAAAAAATATATAAGTTTGGCTGTTGGAGGCAGGTTGGTGACTCATAAAACATGTGAATGAAAGATACCCTGGTTTGATAAGCCCATTTTGGCCTCCATTTGTAGGGAATCCAGCAATACTCAACACCATTACATTGAAGCATGATGGTGGTAGCATTATGTGGGAATATTCTTCATCAGCAGGATCTGGGAAACTGGTCAGGATTTGATGGCAAGATTATGGAGCCAAATACAGAGCAATCCTAGATGAAAATCTGTTCTGATCAGCAAGAGACTTGACACTGGGATGTGGGTTCCCATTCCAGAAAGACCTTACGCATACTGGCAAAACTAAATTTGAGTAAACCTGGCATTCAATCCAATAAAGAATCTAAATCAGAATCTAGTTGTGCAGAGAATAGTTATGCACCCAACAAGTTTTTTTTAATAAATCATTGTGCCATAATATGATCTTTTGTACCATAAGATGATAGCAGCAATGCCTGCCAGCAAGCATCTAGACTATTGGCAAATATTTAAACAATCCTGGCACGAAACTGTCCAGAAGCACAGCAAGGCAACCTTGTGGCTGTGAATGCTTAAAGTGCCTTACAATAGCAATAAGGACAAAAGTGCAGGTACTGCATCAAAGGTCCTCCAGAGGATCACTTCTGCTATAGAGCTCTGTGTCAGGCCTAATGACTCACAGAGCACATCCAATTTCCACAGCTCCTTTTGACTTGCTGTGTGACCTTGCACTGGCTTTGCTCAAAGCTCAGAACACTTCTGCTCAGTATATAGGATCAATCTGTCAGACATGAGTAGCTTTTTTTTAGCTCAGATGATGCTGATTACTGCTGCTAAGTTTTTCAGCCATAGGATTGACCAACAACAACAACAACAACAACAGCAGTAACAGTGACTGTAAAAACAACAACTATATTAAGAAGATGATCAAGATCAAGGAGAAAGAAGTTTTTTAATATTTTAGGAATAGAAACAGAAAAATATCAGTTGATTAGTCTATTAAAAGTATTCTGACATTCAGGTGGAATGGAGATTAATTCAATGTTTCTGGATTATATTTTATAGTTTTATGTACACTCAGAAGAGTAATAGACATAACATTTTTGATTAATTATCAAAAGCAACAAGAAACTGTCTAAAAAATTACCTGACATTTAATACTGTCCCTGAGAGACCTACCGAGATGGATAAATGATAAGGATCTTGTGATAAACTATAAAACTCTAGAATGAGATCAGTTGAGACTAAAATAGATATTTTATGTGCATTGATGCTAAGCCTCAGGTAACATTCACAACATGTACCAATGACGTGTACTATGCTTATAGAGCCACCAGTTCTGCCTGAAATTAGCTGGTAAGCGTATTGCCAGCACTTTATTGTGCACTGTTCAGTAAAAGAAAAGAAAAGAATAGGTAAAAATAAATAAATAAAATAAACAGGTGTTTGTTTGTTGTATGGCTCAGTATTACTCACCTCCTGCACTGTCTTTCTCCTCTTCCTCGATGCTGCTCTTGATGCTGTCATACTCCTCGTCAATGTTCTGGTTGCCTCGAATCTGGCTGAGAACACGTCGAGCCTTCTGGGTAAGACCCTTCTGGATGAGCCAACGAGGACTCTCAGGCAAAAAGAGGAATCCCAGGAACTGCACCATAGCAGGCAAGGTTGACAGACCCAGCATGTATCTGTACCAGCAGAGAGAGATATAAATTGCCTAGAAAGATATGCACTACCAAATAACATGAGTATTTAGTTCTATCTATCTGTTATAGTATTATATCTTACGATCATCATAGTATCCTATCATTCTACCTTTTATTGCTAGAAGAAGAAGAAGTTGCTTTCGGCTGCTCCCTGTTCGGGGTCGCCACAGCGGACCAACTGGTCCGCACATCAACTTGGCAAATGTTTTACGCCGGATGCCCTTCCTGACGCAACCCTCTCATTTTTTCCAGGCTTGGGACTGGCACTGCATCCAGTGGCTGGGGTTGAGGCACCAGCTGGGAATCGAACCCGGGCCTTCCGCATGATAGGTGAGAAACCTACCACTGAGCCACCAATGCCTCCTACCTTTTATTGCTAACGTTTCTCAAATCATTTGCATTTATATTCAAAAAGAAGACGCTGATGGAAATTTTCCTAGGAGTCTATGAATGGTGAAGCATGTGGTGTCCCCAAGTGGGTGCCTGTGGTTGCTAATAGATCTGTGTCCAATGGGAAAAAAACAGTTCCAATTTCCAGAACCTTATAAAGTTTCTGGTACTTTGGTACTCTGGTACTTGCACATTATCAGGGTACAATACAATCCACACATGAGCAGTTGAGGTCTAAGGACATTGATGAAGGGCTCAACAGTGGCATCTATTAGTGTCATCCATCTGGCAGTGCTAAGAATACAACCTACAATCTTCCAGAACCTTACTTTCTGATCTTTATAATTGCACTATTTTTACTTACTATCTGTACTTTAATGAACCACTGGCATTATTATATTGTAGTTCACTATTTCTTTGGCAGAAGCACTATAATTTGGAAGAAACCTATAAGTACAGTGAATTATTTGTGCTTTCATAATTGCCACAGTGAGATTCAACAAACAACTCATTCAACAAAAACACATCTTATAATTGATGACTCATTCAAAGACTGAGGCTGAATTGAAATTATTTCTGAGAAAACTCAAAATTGGCTATTTATTCAGCCTTTTCTGTGAACATCATCAGTATGTAGAAGAGCAGGGTTGTATTTTCATTATAAATGGAGAAGACTTGAATGTTGTACATATACCAAGACTGCCAGAGAACAAGTTGCTTGGCACTGTCACTGGATTCTGTCTCATGCTGAATAAACGAATAGGACAGATGAATAAATGTACACAATCACAAAATGCCCCAGGTTTATTTAGTGAACCTCATACACAATAGTCAGGATATAATTTATTATGCGACATCCAGTAGTAGCACCCTTTTCACTACAGCATAACTCTTAATTGTGTTTATATTGCACATCACACAACACTATGCTGTAGAAAGATCTCTTATTGCAAGACTCATCCATTCACCACAAACCCTGACAGCTTCATTTTCGTTATCAGGAAAGCCAGTCGAGTGCCAGGCTCGGAGCACAAGAAGACGGGGTAAATCTTTCAATTCATAACTCATATTCACTCCCACATATTACAGAAGATTCAACTAAATCACTATAATAAATCACCTGAGAGAGACAGCAGCAAACAAAGGGTGTGTATGTTAGAAAGTGTGGCAAACAGTGAGTCAGAGAGCCTAAAACATAATAGATTGTAGTGAACTTGAAATTACCCCTATTAGCCATTCTCATCATGCTAAACCAAATCCAGCAAGGTTAGCCCAATGCATTCTAACCCAAAATGCCTTGGCTAGAATACTGAGCTAATGAGATTGCACTGTTGAGCAATACAGAACCAGTGAATATGAAAATAATGAATGTTTGTGGGCCCCAAACCTCCATCCTCCATGTTGTACATAGCTGAATGCTCCATCAATAAGGCTGGCCACAAACTGGCCTGCTGTGATGAAGAGTGTGTTGATGGTGACTAGTTGTCCTCTCATTTGTGGCGGTGAAGACTCAGCAATATATACAGGAACAGTCATGGAGCCAATTCCTACATGAGGGAAAAGATAGAAATGAATGAAAACTATCATGGATGCATGAATTACAAAATACCAATAAAAACCAGCCCAGAATTTAGGATATACTGAAGAACTTGTTTAAATGCTTGCTTCTTTCAAGTCGTTCAAGTCGTTATAAATAATCACCCTTAAATAAATCACCCTTAAATATATTTAATGTATATTGTTTAGTTGATCAGAATAGTCTATGATTATTTACAATTTTGGCCAGTTTTAATTGTACAGCTAAAAAATAAAATAAATACTATACAGTGGCTTTAAAACATTTGTACATAAATGATGGCATCCTAAATGCAACAAAAGTGGTTAATGATAATAATAAGTGATAATACAAACGCATCCACTCTCAAATATTGTTTACCCATAAATCTAAGCATTAGTCACACATATTTCCTAATCAGCAATCAGTTTTCCTCTCTATAATAACCCAGCTACTTACAATCACCAGACAATTTTTCCCTTTCCTGTTTTTTCCACTGTATAATCACCCAGTGTATAACCACCCACTTTCTAATCACCCGGTGTTTAATCATCTGCTGCGTGTCACCCAGTCCCTTTATATGTTAATAATATGGGCTTATTTTTGGACACCACTGCCTAAATTTCTAAAATGGCATTCTTGGAGCATGGTATGTATAAACCATTAACAAATTAATGCAGCACTAACACAACTCAGGTGAACATAACTGAGCAACAAACCAATGACAGGAGAGAGACTGAGACAAAAAGGACTAGAATACAACAGTTGCACATGGAGCTCATGACCATGGGAACAATGATGCAGAGAGAGAGCGAGAGAGAGAGAGGAGAGAGAGAGAGAGAGAGAGAGAGAGAGAGAGAGAGAGAGAGAGAGAGAGAGAGTATTTGGATTGATGTGTTAGACTTCACTTGCCACCTCAGACACCTACAAATAATGAGTTAAATAATACAAGATGCTGTTTACAACCAACTTCATATAAGTATTTTGTCAATCATTGAAATTACACAGAAACAGGAAGCTGAAGCTTATCTGTTAACAATAACCTACCTACCAAATCCCAGGATTCTATTTTGAGGTAATGAAAGGCTTTATTCAAGAGCAACCACATTAAAAAAATTATTAGGACACAGTGCAAAGCCCAGGTGGAATATAATTGTGATTTATCCCAAAATAAAAGCCATCACTTCAAGCACAATGTCAAAGTGTAATTTTGTCTCTTATTAAAGCGGCCACTTCTGAGACGTGTCCTTTGGTTAAAGAGGTGAGAATAGGGTAGACAACATTTATGAGACAGAGCACAGCTTCTTGTGGCAATCTATAAAAATGTTCAATTTTATTCAGCCATGCACCCATCTATAAATCTTTGTAACACTGGAATTGTGTCATGAACTTGACAATGTGCTCCGAAGGAACAGGTTTACGTGACTAAGATAAGAAACTCTTAATGTTCTAATGTTGCCCCTTTAGTGGGAATTAGGACTTAATCCATTTGGTTTTTAGACAGGACTTATTTAATAAATGATGTTTTGCAGTGTTATATGGCATGGACAGCGAATATTTTTTCTGTCAAAACAAATTCTCAATCTGTTTAATAAACTTTGAACATTTACTTATTTATCATGCCTTGAAACACATCACTAAACATGTACAATATATCAATAGTTATTTATGTATGGTTACAGCCCTCCTGTCAATCAAATGGCCCTTAAGAGAGCTTTGATGTTACAGGCCAGCCAGTCATGCTCATCCTGAGGCAATTAAAGCATGGAGGTGTCATATTGTGCAAATGATATTTGAGCAGAGCTTGGATATGAACAAAAATATACTCATTTGTTTCCCATTGCCTGGGATAAAGATGTAATCCTAGGGCAGAACAAATGTCTACATGATATTTACATGGGAGAACAAACAACATGTGTTTGCAGATTCATATGACAAGGGCCACAGCATCATCGCTTGCTGTAAAGTCTATTAATAGCTGCTGCTCACTGCTTCCTGACGCTCCCGTTGCTCAGTCGACAACGCACCTGTTGCCATGGGAACCCCTCGCTCCCTGCTTACATGAGGTTAATCAATACTCTACGTCGACGACTCTTATCGGCGTTTCATTAGACTTTTAAAAAGCATGTGCTTCACACAGACAAACTTACTCATCCATAAAAGCTGTGGCTGCTATATATATATATATCATTGTATGATACTGATGATTGATCACACCATTCTGTGGAAATTCTAGAGACTGTTGTGTGTTAAAATCCCAGGACATCAGCAGGTGAGATACTGAAACCAGACCATCTGGCACCAACATCACGCCTTTTCTTTATTCTGATGTTTGATGTGAACTTTATTGAAGGAGTTCTTGATCTGTATCTGCATGATTTTTGCATTGCACATGATTGGCTGATTAAATAACTGCATGAATGATGAATTTGCAGGTGTACAGACAGATGTATATAGTATATACATACACGCTCACACAAACACACACACACACACACACACACACACACACACACATACACACACATATATATATATATATATATACATACACACACATATATATATATAATTGTCATAACTTCCTGCTGTTGACACAAAATCTTTCACAAAAGTGTTACACTTTCCAGGGCAAATTTAGGATCCCCTGCAGTATTTCTTGTATAAAAGTGAGAGCAAACTTTGAGGAGTAAGTAGAAAGGAAACAATGACTCTGCCTCTCATTATTACTGGCAGTGAATAAAATCTTTTCTATCAGAGCCCGGTCTTGAACAATTATGTTCTGTTCAGGCCAAATCTGCCTGTTTTAAGTGTAATGGCAAAAAGAGATTAGCCTGGGATTGCAGTAAAATCGAAGGACATGTTCTGGCTTAATAGTAGAAGTCAAAATTGCTTTTAATGACTTCTCCCTGTAGACACTTGAAGACAGAAAACTTAACCTCTCCACTTACATGCCAAAGGAGACCTAAGAGAATACCATTTTTTTACTGTCTACTGTTGAGATCTTTCAGAGGTTCTAAGAGTCTTTTAATGGGAGCATTTTCAGACACCACAGTTAAATGGTGGTGAAGCAGAAACTATTATATGTAGTCTAAGAATTGGACTCCGGTATGAAATGAACTCTAGAGAACAAATTATAAGCATTTTGCCATTATTTTTGGTTGAAATCTTCATGCTGAACGATGACAATGGCTAAAGGTCATCTATTCCCATGGTTAAAGTGGCTATGGTTCACCATGAACTGCTTCACTGGTGTGCTGGCACAAAGGGCAACTCACGAATAATTGGGCTAAACCTCTCAAATTGGAAGCCAGCAGTGTCAACGGGAAGGTATGACATTTATTTGCTTGACAAACAGACAGATTTGACCTTTTGGTAACAGAAAACACTAAGCAATTTTTTAATGAGTGCCAATATGTTGATTAAGGCAGACTGACAGAATATGTGGGCAAAATAATTAGTGACGAACGCTGCACAAATACCTGACTAATTAGACGTAGATATCAAGGTGATGATTAGGTGTCAGTGCGCATTGGGTAACTCAGTTAGAAAAGGACAAGTCATTATACTTTATTAGTGCCATGTTAGTTTATGTCACAAAATTATGTATTGTTTTCCATTGCAAATATAATTCATTCCACTTCCATTTTTTCTTCTGAAACAGATGCTATTCTCTGTTTCTGCAACAGAAGGTGTACCAAAGCAAACTGTGATCATACGTTTAGTATTAAGAGAAAAGAGCATATAATCCTACACTATCTCTACTATCTGCCAGGCTCTTAGCTATGGTTTCTAACATTGGGTCTTGACATAAATTGTGCTTGATTAGAGGACTTAAAAATAGATTCTGATGGAAAAGTCACTGCGGGACATACTGTCAATGCCTGTCATGAGATGTGACTAACTTAATCCTAATTAGCCAGTGGAATAAACCAGCAAAAGAAAACAAAAATGTGCGCTTGAGACTTTCAGTGCAGTGTTTAATGAAAAAGTTGATTGTAACATTGTAAATGTTATAAAAAAAATATAAGGCCTATTTTTTCTGAATCTATGCAATATTTTGCTGAATGTTGTTTTAATGCTATGTAGTCAATACAGATGGAGATGCATTCTTATCATCAAGACAACACAGCAGAACATTGCTGCGTTTAATGATTTCACTTGGCCACTGCAGGTGTTCAATCATGCTCTCTGTTCAGTCTATAGTTTACACAGAGAGATGTTAAAACCAAGAGAATTCACTTTCAGAAAAGGAAACAAATGCTTTTTATACTCACTGTCCTCAAAAAGGGAAGAAGAGACACTACTTCTTGTTTATTCACAGTATAGTATAGCTCTAGGTACCGTTTGAAGCTCTTTAAAGCAAATTTGCAAAATCCAAAATTATCAATGTTGAAAACTCCCTGTGACAGGTGTTTAAAATAAACTGTGCTCCAGGAATTCTTAGGGGGCCATGCAATTTTTTACAGCAGTGTGAAGTCACAACCCACCTTTATCAAAATTATTATACTCACTATTGAGGTCTGATGGTTATTATTCGTGTGACTGGTTTCTTCAATTGTAAGGGTTTTGTTATTGTGTATAAAACGTGTGTTTGGGTTTCTACAAAAATCTAATACTTAACACTACTCATGTAAACTGTTATTCCGCGTCTCCTGCAGCCTATGAAAAATACAAGACTGAGAATTTCTGGCATCTTCTGCATGAGAACGGGTAAAGAGACCGAGCTTCAGCGTTTTGGAGTAAAGTTTCGAATGCGCACTTTGATGCGTTTTTGGTGTAAATGAAATTGAAAAATGAAGTATCTACCGTGTTTTCGAGGCTATTTGTACATATTAATCTGGGGTGTTGTGCACTGGATTTCGGCTTTATCCATTAACTGCCACTTGTTTTCCCCTCACAGACCAGTAAACAGACACACAGCGCTTCTTACCGATCCCGATTCCGACAAAAAGCCGGCCGATCAAAACAGCCTCCTTATTCGGCGCAGAGCCCATGACGATGCCGCCGATAAAGAAGGCGAAGCTGGCGAGCAGTACACACGTCCTCCTGCCGAACACGTCGTTGAGAAAAGCGCCCGCGAGAGCGGAGAGAGCCGCTGCGGCCACGGTGCCGGAGACGAGTAGCTCATGCCATGGCAGCGTGATGTTTTGCTCCCGTTTGAGGAGCAGCATGGCCCCGGACACCACACCGGCGTCGTATCCGGACAGGAAGCCGCCGAGCGCAGAGAGTAGTGCCAAGACGCGCACGAAGGCCGGCGCGCCATCGCGCTGGAAGTTCTTCCGGGCAGCGCGCTCTAAGTCTCCGGTGGAGGCAGCGCACGCGGCGTCGGAGGAGGCGCGCGAAGAGGCGGAGGCGGTCGGGCTCGTCAGGCTCGTGTTGGACGGAGCGGTGATGAGAGTCCGTTCTCCGCTGTCATCGCCGCCTCCTCCCGCTTTCTTCTTCCTCTCGCCCATCAGGTTGGTCATGCTGCGGAGGGTGTAGTCATGCACGGAGGATTTGCGGGACATAAGTGGGGAATGTTTAAAATAGTTACAAATCTGATTAACGGTCGTTTAGTTGTGTAAAAAAAAGTGTATCCCCAATCTGTGGGGTCTTTCTAAATATTTGCAGAAGTATTTTTTTTAAGGCTGTTTTTCGACACGTTTTTCTTCTCTTTTTAAGCTCAAATCTTTGCATCAAGCAGAAACAGCTTCAGCATCAGCATCATTATCATCGTAAACATCCTGGTGATCCAAAGTCGCGTGTGCGGACGGATAAGACGCGGGGCTGGGGGTGGAGAAGGGCAGGTTGGGGGGTGTTCTCGCAAAGTGAGGCGTCGACTGCTTTCGTCATCACCGGCGGTTTTTTCGTGACGTGAAGCAGTGACTGACACGAACGCACGCACACATGCATGGATAGTCTACACAACATAAATGTCTGAAGTTTCTCTTTTAATTTGCTACATTATTACTACGTATTGCTAAAGCCATATGCTTAAGAGACTGCCTGATATATTTCAGTGTGTTCATTGTTAATTGTTTGATTGAATTTTTTTACTGATATCTTGTGAAAAAAGTTACTGGTTACATAAAAGTTACATCGATAGTGGCGACTAGGTTATGCACTAAGAATACCATCATCCAAAACGCTGTAAGGAGGAGGCACCTTTAACATGTATGCTTCATACATTTAATATGTATATTTCACCTGGAAATGTTTTATGTACATACATTGAAGCTTAAAAACAATAGACTATATGGTGAAATTATGTGGGCACCTGACTAGAGCACTCACAGTGTTGGAAGCACATAATTATATAGGATGTCTAAGTATGCTGTAGCTTTCCAATATCCCTTCTTCTTCTTCTTCTTCTTCTTCTTCTTCTTCTTCTTCTTCTTCTTCTTCTTCTTCTTCTTTTGGCTTTTCCCTTCAGGGGTTGCCACAGCGAACCATCTCTCTCCACCTATCCCTATCTTCTGCATCCTCAACACTTGTACCCAGTAGCTTCATATCCTCATTTATTACATCCATATATCTCCTCTTTGGCCTTCCTCTTTGCCTCCTGCCTGGCAGCTCCATATCCAACATTCTTCTACCAATATACTCACTCTCCCTCCTCTGAACATGTCCAAACCATCTTAATCTGGTCTCCCTAACTTTGTCCCCCAAACGTCCAACATGAGCTGTCCCTCTGATGAACTCGTTCCTAATCCTGTCCAATCTTGTCACTCCCAAAGAGAACCTCAACATCTTCAGCTCTGCTACCTCTAGCTCTGACTCCTGTCTCTTCCTCAGTGACACTGTCTCTAAACCATACAGCATGGCCGCTCTCACCACTGTCCTGTACACCTTCCCCTTGATCCTTACTGATATTTTTCTATCACATAGAATTCCCGACGCCTTTTTCTACCCATTCTAACCTGCCTGCACTCACTTCTTTACCTCTTTCCCACACTCTCGATTACTCTGGACTGTTGACCCCAAATACTGAAACTCCTGTACCTTCTTCACCTCTTCACCCTGTAACCTTACTGTTCCACTTCCCTCCCTTTCATTCACACACATGTACTCAGTCTTACTACAACTGACTTTCATTCCTTTTCTCTCCTGCGCAAACCTCCACCTCACCAGGTTTTCCTCCACCTGCTCCCTGCTCGCACTACAGATCACAATGTCTTTTGCAAACATCATTGTCCAAGGAGACTCCTGTCTAACCTCCTCTGACAACTGGTCCATCACCATAACAAACAGGAAGGGGCTCAGAGCCGATCCCTGAAGCAGTCCTACCTCCACTTTGAACTCCTCTGTCTGAACTACAGCACACCTTACCACTGTCCTGCTCCTCTCATACATATCCTGCACCACTCTGACATACTTCTCTGCTACTCCTGACTTCCTCATACAGTACCACAGCTCTTCTCTTGGCACTCTGTCATACACTTTCTCCAGGTCTACAAACACACAGTACAACTCTCTCTGACCATCCCTATACTTCTCAATCAAAATTCTCAGAGCAAAAATTGCATCTGTTGTGCTCTTTCTGGGCATGAAGCCATACTGCTGCTCACAAATTTCCACTACCTTCCTTAACCTAGCTTCCACTACTCTTTCCCATAGCTTCATTGTATGGCTCATCAACTTTATCCCCCTATAGTTGCTGCCACTCTGCACGTCACCCTTATTCTTAAAGATCAGCAGTAATACACTTCTTCTCCATTCCTCAAGCATCTTCTCACTCTGTAAAAATCTGTTAAACAAACTAATTAAAAATTCCACTGCTGCCTCTCCCAGACACTTCCAGACCTCCACCGGGATGTCATCAGGACCAACTGCCTTCCCACTTTTCATCCTCTTCAAAGCCTTCCTGACTTCATCCTTTCTAATCTTATCTACTTTCTGTTCCACAGAGTTCACCCCTTCTACTCTTTTTTCCCTCTCATTTTCCTCATTCATCAGCTCCTCAAAGTACTCCTTCCATCTCCTCTGTACACTCTCCTCACTTGTGAGCACCCTTCCATCTCTATCCTTAATAACTCTCACTTGCTGCACATCCTTCCCATCTCGATCCCTCTGCCTAGCTAACCTGTACAAGTCCTTCTGTCCTTCTCTAGTGTCTAACTTAGTGTACAGCTTGTCATATGCCTTCTGCTTGGCCTTAGATACCCCCCTCTCAGTCTGTGGTGTAACTTCTTGTATTCCTGTCTATTCTCTTCTATCCTGTCCATGTTCCACTTCTTCTTGGCTAACCTCTTCCTCTGGATACTATCCTGAACTTCCTCATTCCACCACCAAGTCTCCTTATCTTCTTTTCTCATTCCAGATGACACACCTAGCACCTTTCTCCCTGTCTCCCTGATCACTTCTGCTGTAGTTTCCCAGTCATCTGGCAGCACTACCTGACCACCCATAGCCTGCCTCAACTTCCTCACAACATTCCTCCTTTTTCAGCTTCTGCCACTTCTGGCACTTCTGCCACTTCTCTATCTTTGACCTCTTCTTCTTACAGACCATCAAAGTCATCCTACACACCACCATCCTATGCTGTCTGGCTACACTCTCTCCCACTACCACTTTACAGTCACTAATCTCTTTCAAATTGCCTCTTCTACATAGGATGTAGTCTACCTGTGTGCTCCTACCTCCAGTCTTGTAAGTCACTCTATGCTCCTCCCTCTTCTGAAAATAAGTGTTAACCACAGCCATGTCCATCCTCTTAGCAAAGTCCACTACCATCTGTCCTTCTAGATTCCTTTCCTTAACTCCAAACTTGCCCATCACCTCCTCATCACCTCTGTTCCCCTCACCAACATGTCCATTAAAATCCACTCCTATCACCACTCTCTCACCCGTGGGAATACTCTCCATCACCTCATCTAATTCACTCCAGAATCTCTCTTTCTCCTCTAACTCACAACCTACCTGTGGGACATAACCACTAACAACATTCAGCATTACCCCTTCAATCTCTAACTTCAGACTCATCACCCTGTCTGACACTCTCTTCACCTCCAGAACATTCCTCACAAACTCCTCCTTCAGGACCACACCTACCCATTTCTCTTACTATCCACACCATAATAAAACAGCTTGAATCCTGCTCCTATACTACGAGCCTTCCTACCCTTCCACCTGGTCTCCTGTACACACAGTATATCCACCTTCCTTCTCTCCATCATATCAGCCAGCTCTCTACCTTTCCCTGTCATAGTACCAACATTCAGAGTTCCTATTCTCAGTCCTACACTCTTACCTTTTCCTCTTCTCTCTCTGTCTGTGCACTCTCCTCCCTCCTCTACTTCTTCGACCAACAGTAGCCCAATTTCCACCGGCGCCCTGTAGGTCAACGGCGCCGATGGCGGTCATTGTTAACCCGGGTCTCAACCGATCCGGTATGAAATTCAGACTACTGATGATTTGCATGATTAAATTTGGCAATGTTTTAAACCGGATGCCCTTCCTGACGCAACCCTCTCTATTTATCCGGGTTTGGGACCAGCACAGAAGTCACTGGACTGTGACCCCCATGGCTAGATTAGCTTTCCAATATCCCTTCACTGGCTCAAATCTATTCCAGCATGACAATGCCCCTGTGCACAAAAGTGAGCTTCATGAAGACCTGGTTTGCCAAGGGTGGTGCAGACGATCTCAAGTGTTCTGCACAGATCCACTGACCTTAACCCCACTGAAGACCAATTTAGCCTGACCTCTTGTGCTCACAGTGGAAAAAATCCAGTAAAAAGCATTCCCAGAAGATTGGAAGCTGTTATAGCAGCAAAGATGGAACAAGTAAATATCAATGCTCATGGTTTAGCAATAGGATGTTCACTGGTTAGGTGTCTGCATACATTTGGCCATATAGTGTACATAATATAACATAATAATGGTACAGGAGATGACACAGGTCAATATTGTGTGTGTGATTACCACAAATGCTATGACCTTATGTTCATCTGCTTATTTACTGTGGCATACGAAAATGTGTCATGTAACACATTCTATCATTATATATGCCTATGTCATTTCCTTCATTTCCCACTTTAGTTTGTGAAGCATGATGCTAATGCTTTTAACCAGCAAGCAATTTAGTAGACGCATGGATAGCCATAATTTTATGTTCATTAAATCCCAGTGCCATTTCAGCATGATTTAGACATGGCTCATCTGACTACATAAACAAAAACTCTTCTTCTTTAATCTTTAAAGATGAAAAAATTCTTAAAATGTCAGCCGAGCTTTTTATAAGGTTTTTGCACTGTTTGCAATGTGTTACTCTATCTATGCACAGCACTGTAGTGCAGTGTTTGTATATGTGTATAAAGCATGAACTGTAGGCTCACTAAAAACCAGCAACAAATGTCTTGTATGCTCAGGTTTACTTGGCTATTAAAGCTGATTCTGATTCTGATTTATGAAACAAGAGGCAGAGCCATATACAAGATTCCAAATCATTAAATTTCATTTGAACTATTTTTTTTTCTATTATTTTTCATATTCAGGGAATGTGTCTCCCAAATAGGTTCAAAGCTCCTAGCTTTAATAGCACTGTATAAAATAAATAATAATAATAATAATAATAATAATAATAAAAATTTTGAAAACAAAATAACTTTAAAAGTTCTGCAATTCTGCAGTTCTATAATCCCTATACAATTGTCTACAGCTTTGTTAGAATTTCCAGGAAGAGATTCATTTGCTGTTATACTCTGCTGTTACAGGCACCACAAAATATTATTTGGAAGCGTGACACTAATTTGTGAAGGAAAATTGCATTATATATTTGTGTGTCTGCTTGGAAAATATGTTAATATACTGATAGTTATCTAATTAGTTAAAATGGATTTACTATGTACCTATTGCTAATTTGTATGTATTGCCAGTCTAGAGGTTGAACATACACACATATTTCCTAATTGAAAACTAATCACTAAATGGTCTGCCAATCACTAAACGGTCTGGTATTATGTTAATATGAGCAAAGAAACAATCCTTGATTGCAAAAGAGGCATTTTTTCTTTGCAAATAATCATTTCCCACAATAAATATTAATTTAATGGAGAATTATTATTCAACTCATTGTACCAACAACTAAAGAATGTTGATTATGCTTAATGATTAGTGGACTCAAACAGGCTAGGACTGGATTACAAATGGAGACTGGAGACCACACCTATTCTTTTATTTATTTATTTATTTATATTTTCCATTGGTTTATTGTAACAAGTGATTGAATATGTAAAGAAGTGGAGCAGGACAAAATCATAAGACAAGTGTATGTCACCATCTGGTGGTCTTCTGTGTGAACACTGCAGCCAAATCCCTGGATATTTTTCATTTAAGTCAGCCCTTTCTCATTGTTCACATATTCTTATGTATGATTAATTGTGAACAACATTCAATATTATCAGTTATATGCAGTATTTTACATAAAAGATATTGAAGGAAACTAGTAATTCTGAAAGTCAAGCAATTCCAAAACTGCAAAAAAACAAACAAACAAAAAAAAAAAACAACCCAAAAAATGCACAGACAAACACACAAAACAAAGCCAAATGAGCCTGTGGAAAAAAATTATTTAGACATTTAAAGTGCGATATTAAATATTGTGCATTACAAGTTTAGAAGTAAAATGTTAAATCTTCTTCTTTCGGCTTTTCCCTTCAGGGGTCGCCACAGCGAATCATCTCTCTCCACCTATCCCTATCTTCTGCATCCTCAACACTTGCACCCACTAGCTTCATATCCTCATTAATTCCATCCATATACCTCCTCTTTGGCCTTCCTCTTTGCCTCCTGCCTGGCAGCTCCATGTCCAACATTCTCCTACCAATATACTCACTCTCCCTCCTCTGAACATGTCCAAACCATCTTAATCTGGTCTCCCTAACTTTGTCCCCCAAACGTCCAACATGAGCTGTCCCTCTGATGTACTCGTTCCTAATCCTGTCCAATCTTGTCACTCCCAAAGAGAACCTCAACATCTTCAGCTCTGCTACCTCTAGCTCGGACTCCTGTCTCTTCCTCAGTGACACTGTCTCTAAACCATACAGCATGGCCGGTCTCACCACTGTCCTGTACACCTTCCCCTTGATTCTCGCTGATATTTTCCTATCACACAGAACTCCCGACACCTTTCTCCACCCATTCCAACCTGCCTGCACTCGCTTCTTTACATCTTTCCCACACTCTCCATTACTCTGGACTGTTGACCCCAAATACTTGAACTCCTGTACCTTCTTCACCTCTTCACCCTGTAACCTTACTGTTCCACTTCCCTCCCTTTCATTCACACACATGTACTCAGTCTTACTACGACTGACTTTCATTCCTCTTCTCTCCAGCGCAAACCTCCACCTCTCCAGTTTTCCTCCACCTGCTCCCTGCTCTCACTGCAGATCACAATGTCATCTGCAAACATCATTGTCCAAGGAGACTCCTGTCTGACCTCCTCTGACAACTGGTCCATCACTATAGCAAACAGGAAGGGGCTCAGAGCCGATCCCTGATGCAGTCCCATCTCCACTTTAAACTCCTCTGTCTGACCTACAGCACACCTCACCACTGTCCTGCTCCTCTCATACATGTCCTGCACCACTCTGACATACTTCTCTGCTACTCCTGACTTCCTCATACAGTACCACAGCTCTTCTCTTGGCACCCTGTCATACGCTTTCTCCAAATCTACAAACACACAGTGCAACTCCCTCTGACCATCCCTGTACTTCTCCATCAAAATCCTCAGAGCAAAAATTGCATCTGTTGTGCTCTTTCTGGGCATGAAGCCATACTGCTGCTCACAAATTTCCACTACCTTCCTTAACCTAGCTTCCACTACTCTTTCCCATAGCTTCATTGTATGGCTCATCAACTTTATCCCCCTATAGTTGCTGCAACTCTGCACGTCACCCTTATTCTTAAAGATCGGCACTAACACACTTCTTCTCCATTCCTCAGGCATCCTCTCACTCTCTAAAACCCTGTTGAACAAACTAGCTAAAAATTCCACTGCTGCCTCTCCCAGACACTTCCAGACCTCCACCGGGATGTCATCAGGACCAACTGCCTTCCCACTTTTCATCCTCTTCAAAGCCTTCCTGACTTCATCCTTCCTAATCTTATCTACTTTCTGTTCCACAGAGTTCACCCCTTCTACTCTTTTTTCCCTCTCATTTTCCTCATTCATCAGCTCCTCAAAGTATTCCTTCCATCTCCTCTGTACACTCTCCTCACTTGTGAGCACCCTTCCATCTCTATCCTTAATAACTCTAACTTGCTGCACATCCTTCCCATCTCGATCCCTCTGCCTAGCTAACCTGTACAAGTCCTTCTCTCCTTCTCTAGTGTCTAACCTAGTGTACAACTCGTCATATGCCTTCTGCTTGGCCTTAGACACCTCCCTCTTCACTCTGCGCTGTAACTCCTTGTATTCCTGTCTATTCTCTTCAGTCCTTTCCATGTCCCACTTCTTCTTGGCTAACCTCTTCCTCTGGATACTATCCTGAACCTCCTCATTCCACCACCAAGTCTCCTTATCTTCTTTCCTCCTTCCAGATGACACACCCAGCACCTTTCTCCCTGTCTCCCTGATCACTTCTGCTGTAGTTTCCCAGTCATCTGGCAGCACTACCTGACCACCCAGAGCCTGCCTCAACTTCTGTCTAAATTCCTCACAACATTCCTCCTTTTTCAGCTTCCACCACTTGGTTTTCTTCTCTATCTCTATCTTTGACCTCTTCGTCTTACAGCCCATCAAAGTCATCCTACACACCACCCTCCTATGCTGTCTGGCTACACTCTCTCCCACTACCACTTTACAGTCACTAATCTCTTTCATATTGCCTCTTCTACATAGGATGTAGTCTACCTGTGTTCTCCTACCTCCACTCTTGTAAGTCACTCTATGCTCCTCCCTCTTCTGAAAATAAGTGTTAACCACACCCATGTCCATCCTCTTAGCAAAGTCCACTACCATCTGTCCTTCTAGGTTCCTTTCCTTAACTCCAAACTTGCCCATCACCTCCTCATCACCTGTGTTCCCCTCACCAACATGTCCATTAAAATCCACTCCTATCACCACTCTCTCACCCGTGGGAATACTCTCCATCACCTCATCTAATTCACTCCAGAATCTCTCTTTCTCCTCTAACTCACAACCTACCTGTGGGACATAACCACTAACAACATTCAGCATTACCCCTTCAATCTCTAACTTCAGACTCATCACCCTGTCTGACACTCTCTTCACCTCCAGGACATTCCTCACAAACTCCTCCTTCAGGACCACACCTACCCCATTTCTCTTACTATCCACACCATAATAAAACAGCTTGAATCCTGCTCCTATACTACGAGCCTTGCTACCCTTCCACCTGGTCTCCTGTACACACAGAAGTAAAATGTTAAATAAAGTTTTGAAATAAAATGAGAACAAGTGTACATGATTAGAGATCAAATGTGTGTGTGATCATGCTGGTGGAGTGTTGTGCTGGAGATTGTAGTCTGTGGTGGCCATGTGGTGCCATGGTGTGTTCTGGAAAGTGGTGCGTCTGGATTCTGGTGCTGGCGTGACAGCATGTTGAGGAAAAAAAGTCAGTAGAACAAGGTGAAATGTGATTTTTCTTCTTATGTCTCTACTTTTGGAGCTCTTCTGTTTCAATTTATTTTATGACAACAGAAACTTTTACAAAGAATCTCTACTCTCTAGAACATTAGAGAGAAATATTGAGAGAAATCAAGGAAAAAGTTTTTTCCTGTTTCTTTTTTTTAATGTTAAGATTGTGGTATTTCCTCAGTCATCCTTGGAGACAACTCCATTGTTATTAGCTTTGAATGTTTTTGCCCTGTGAACAGTCCTGGAGGAAAGATCCATTTGCAGTAGTCTGTAAAAAAAAATTAACAAATATTCAAACCTGTACTCCTTGTATGGAATATATTTGGCTATACAATCATCCTTAAAAGGTGGTGGAATTTCCTTGATTCGAATTTGTATTATCTACTTAAACAGATAATTAAGGAATCTTAAATTTGGTTCATTTCAAACTCAAGTCAAATTCAGTAAATCTGGGCTGATATACCGCAAAAATCATTTCCAACCATTAACACACTGCTAGTTCCTGGTTCCTGATCATTAAGAAAAATGAACCTGCTTTTCCTACTTAAAATGATTCAGAACCCTTGAGACATAACTACTTCTCAAGTTGTTTCTATTAATAATTTCCCCACCAAACGTATAGTCTGTTATCTTGCATCTGTGTCCCTGAAGGAAACCTAACTCTGTTTTATAGACTTTGCTTTGTGCTGTTGCAATGGAGGAACAAAGTAAGAGGGATGGAGCCTTGGTGTTCATTGAACAAACACAAAGCAGTAAAATTGCAGTGCAGGTTCAAGAAGTTTTCTTGTAAATGGTAAAAGAAAAAAAGTTATTGGACTCCATCTAAGAGGTTTATTTAATTACAAGGGGAGGAAGTTCAATGCTTAATCCTAAATTCATTTCCTCATGCTATTCAAAGTAGGGGACTGGGTCTGGGTATAAAAACTATGGCAGGACAGAGTTATTTAAAATCTCTATGCATGTTTGATAGTTACATGTTTAGAACATGGCTCAGCATAGGATAATTTTAGGGATTTTAGTGTTTTTTTCAGGTAAGTGCTTTTTGCGTGTATTAATTCTAAAACTTTGATTTTGTAACTTTAAAATTGTGGACACATTTTATTTCAAAACTTTATTTAACATTTTACTTCTAAACTTGTAATGCACAATATTTAATATCGCACTTTAAATGTCTAAATAATTTTTTTCCACAGGCTCATTTGGCTTTGTCTCAACCCAAAACACAAGTAAGCAGTTATCTTTGAACTTTAGTACATATGTTGTAAAAGTACTCCATTATTTGGCTTCTCAGATAAGCAGGGTCTGGTTAGCTTAGGCACCTTTCAGCTACTGTGCTGCCCTCAGCTGGACCTAATTTCCAGCAAACATAAATTATTCTCTGATTTAAAATCTTTTTACGTGTAGCAAAATCTCTAAGCTTATTTAGCACATTATTATTATATTTATTTTTTCAATTAATCTTGATCCTATTTTAATTCTAAAAATGAGCTGTATTAATAAATTGTAACACAATATTTTGTCAGTCACCATAAAAATGTTTTATATTATAGTCAATTCCCTGAATTTTGACTCTCCAGCGCTCCTTTTTTTCAGATGTGTGCAAGACCTTTGGCAGTGGGGTCATGCAGACTTTCAATACGACCATGTTCCATGTGAAAACCACATGTCCTGTAACAATGACACACTTCTCTCATGCGGGAGTCGACTGTTTTATCTCCGTGCAGCGTGATCCGAATGGCTTGATGAAAAGAGTTGAGATTTTGGTGAATAAAGTTGCTACCATCATTCAGAATGGCATCCTCACTGTGGAAGGAAACAGGTATCTCAAGAATGTGACATTAATTATTCTTCACTTGCTTAACTTAGTTAATAAAGTTTATAACATAACTGAATTTAAATTATGATCTATTTGAGATTAATAACTGCTGCTTTTTTAAATTACAATTGAGTTAATGATGTACAATGCTAAATGATTAAAATCACTTACTAGGGTTACCGAAGTTAATGATTGTACTAGTTTGTGTGAAAAAAGATCCATATATATACGTTTGATCTTCCTCTTATCACCTTCTTTTTTTATAATAAAACATTTTCAGATCAGCCCACACATTCTGCTTAGGGTGCTTTAGTAAAGCATTTACCAATGCATTGTGTGATGATTACCAAGTGATTCTTACAAAATTAACTTCTTTATGATTTTCCTTTGCAGCATCTCTCTGCCCTATGATCACACCTATCAGAAGGTGTATGCATTTGGCATTTATACCAGGCTTACAAGCAAAGTTCTGCCACTTTCTGTTACATGGTACAGTTTATCAGAGGGTGTCACTTTACTCTGGGTTAGTACAGCAAAAACAGCAAGATTTTCTTCTTCTTGTTTTCTTTTTATTCTTTTTGGTGTCTCTATACAACCTCAATCACATTTGATTTTTGAAAACAAGATAAGATATAAAAATAAGAAACTTTAAAAGTGCCTTAAATTAAAGGAATATCTTCACCAGAAATTTCAAATGAATTTCAAAAATTTTAATAGTTTTATATTTTACTTTACATTTAGTAATAATTTGCTGTGCATACTGACATGAGAAAGGGCCTTTTTATTAAGAAAATATTACAATTGAATCATAAATATTACAATATATAAGATGAAGATTTTCATATGTTATTCTCTTGATATAGGTGCAGCTGGACCGGCCATTAGTGGATGGGATGACTGGGATTTGTGGGGGAATAAATAGTTCAGGTTAATATCATGAGTCAATATTTTTATAAGAACTTTGTATTAAAAATCCATTTTTGTAGAAATGTGGTTAATTATGTTTTAAGAATATGTCATACCACTGATTTTTTTTTCTCCCACAGAAACTCAAGCAAAGCTTCTTGATAGGAATGTCATTCATGATGGGATATGTGTGACTGGTGATTCCCAACCAGTTGATGATAAGGTAAGGGTTTTAAAAACACCTGCTTTCAAAAAGCCAACCAATTCTCGAAAAAAATTCCTTAATTTTTCCGTACCAGAAACTAGGTTATGTCTTAAAAATTGGGGAAGATATTGAATAAGTAAATAAAATAAAATTCGACATAAATAAATGAAATGTTTTTGTTTCTTTCACTAAAGTAGAAAAGAAACTGGAATAAGAAACAAAATATTTAATCAATAAAATAAGTGGAAATTACCTTTTAAATCCTTCAAAATGTGCATTTTTCAGTTTCTTATGCTGTAGGATCTGATAACTCCGATAGTGTTGCCACAGTTAAGCAGAGAATAATTTTACTAAATTGTTTCAATATTTTAGTCTCCTGTCACATACAAGCAATCCCAGATTTGTTGCTTTTCCTTCAAGGGAAACATAAGCCAAGTGGCACCAAATTGGAATCCACACAATCAATTGCATGCATTAATAACTGAAACATGCTTTGTTTTCCAGATTTGTAGCGACATTAAATCCAATGCCAGAGAGTGCCTGGGCAAGAGGCTTTTTATTTTTGAGCAACTCTGCAAGAAAAACATGTATATTAATGTACATAAATCTGTAAAGTGTTCTTTCTGTGAAGAATTCCTCCATTCATGTAATTATACATATGCCCAGCTATCAAAATTGAGAAATATCACTTCCTGTGGTAAGTGCAGAAATTTTGCATAAGACACATCATTTAGAGGAATACTTTATTTTCTAAGTGTAGAACAAATAATAAATGGGAAATTCTTTGCAGAGGAACATCACTGTCCTGGAGATCTGCAGTATAAGGATAAAGGTGCTGCTTTTCCTCCCACCTGCTCTAACCCCTGGCTTCAGACAGAATTTCATACTGCCACTTGTCTTCCTCCAAATGGTAGGTATTTCTACCTGCTCTAATGATAGCACAAGTTGTCATATTTTGATTATGAGGTTATAATGTGAGGTTTTGCAATGTGAACCTTGTTTGCAGATTCATACCCAATATTTTGTTTAGGCCTTTTGCACAAAAAATGTAAATAATGATATAATCATTCAGAACCAATTAAAATGTAAACCATTTGCCATTTTACTGATTAGCAAAAAATGAATATTTAAATATCCATATTTAATATTATTATAAAATTATTTTGTTTTGTTTTTTTGTTGCTGCTCAGTACAGCAATACAAAAAACATAATGCAAGTCATTTCAGAATTAATATGTCTATTGACTCTTCTCTTGGGAAAAGACTGCACTTGAGTAGCAACATACTACTAGTGGCAACCTAATCTAATGTCAAAATGCTGGCAGATGCAGAATAATGTCAAAAAGATTGGCAGGTCTGGTAATATAATATGATGGGAGTAAATGTCACTGAACAGCAGGGTAGTGTAAGATTATGTAGAGATGATTATATCATTGGCACAAGATTATATATCATTATATATATGATTATATCATGGTACAAGATTATATATCATTATATATATGATTATATCATGGTACAAGCCTAGCCTTGTTCCAAGTGTATTCTTATTTATATGTACATAGCCAATCATTAAGTGATAGCCAACCTTGCCATTTATTTTTCTCTTATTCTCTCTTTCACTTAATCTCCACTTTCCACTTTCTTTCTCCCAGGGTTGGTCCTGAACAATCGAGTTGAAGGCTACCACAGTGTTAAGGTGGAGGACTGTCCATGTGTGCACAGAGGGAGAATCTATGCCCCAGGAGAACAGCGCAGCACAAAGTGCCAAACTTGGTGAGATGAGTCTGCTGTAGTTCATAATGTATAATGCTTGTAGCGCATTATCCTGTCTTAATACACATTTATCTCTGTTTTTGTCTTAGTGAATGCATCAAAGGAAAATGGATCTGTTCAGCTAACACCTGTGTAACTCCGTGCATCATTGAAGGCTGGTTTGTCACTACCTTTGATGGCAAACAATATTCTCTGCCTGGGACATGTAGCTATGTGGCTGCAAGGGTTAGTAAATATCAGACATGAAAATAATACTTTCTTTTTTTTTGTTTTGTCAAGCAAGTTATGAATTTATCATGTCATTCCACAGGGACTGAACTGGACTATCACCATCAGGTTTTCTGCTATGACTATAGAAGAAATATACCTTGATGTGTATCAGGTGAGTTATCCACTATGTAAACATGGCAATATTCTTTTAAGCTTTTCTTTCAAATAGTTATGACTATGTTTTTCTCTAAATTTAGGAACGATACATCTTATCCTTAAAGAGTGTACAACTAAGGGAAAATATAATCACAACCACAGATCTGTCACAAACTGGTAGGTTCTTTACAGAGCAATAAGGATCAAAAGAATTTTCTCAAAATTAGTGTAGCGAATCTTATGAAAAAAATCTTAATAAGGAAAATAAATAAATAACCAGTAGCAGTTAATCTTTAATGCAAATGACTATAAAAAAGTAAAAAAGTATGTAGCTGATGTAGTTAAATTCAAACCCAGCCATCATGATGAAGTTAATAAAGTCTGAACCCTGTGATACAAATTGGTTGAGACTAATCTAATTTGATTAATGTTTCTTTTGAATCAATATTACTTAATATAGAGGCTTCAAAAATTATTTTGAAGCTATACAAAGTCTAACATAACCAATGACGTGTTTAATTTTTTGTAAGCTAAAATGTTTACATTTTTGTTTTTCCCAAAAAATGGAAATCATTTTTCAATTTCAGAATATGTCACAGTCTACTGGCAGTCTTCCATGTTTGTTAAGGTCCAGACATCTTTTGGAATGAAGATGCAAGTCCAGGTTTCTCCAGAAGTTCAAATGTACTTGTATTTGCCACAAAATGTAACAACCACAGGTATCCACAGCAAATACATTCTATGTTTACTGCACAGCCTAAACATATCAGTCACAACCATTGTGGAATTTATGTGTGGTTATATGCACATTTCAAAATTACAGGTCTTTGTGGATCAAACAACAACAACACAGAAGATGACTTCACTACGAGCAGTGGTATTGTGGAAAACTCAGCTCAGCCGTTTGCTCTATCATGGACGCTTGGGGACTGCACGGCAAATCACCCCTATGTATGCATCAACACTGACAATGGTACAGCTGCTATTTTATCATTTACAATATGTTAGGAGTATACCATGTATATTTTAATATTATTGATTTTCTTGATATTTCTTGCTAGTTGTGTTTGCATTATCTCTCATTTTTTTCACTGATAATGTTGTGTATTGATATCTTATTTCTCTGTAGAAATATTTGCTGAAGATAAGTGCAGCCAGCTGACAAACACAAGTGGTGTGTTTGCCCAGTGCCATGAATACGTGCCTGTTAACTCGTATTTTGATGTAAGATATTATTCATAGCTAACTTGATGTTTTAATGAAACAACTGTAGCAATTCTAAACATATCATTTAAATCTCCAGGCCTGCATTCAGAGAACCTGCCAAGCTACCTCTGGCTTACAGGAACGTGTGTGTGTTGGCCTGGGAAACTACGCTAAAGCCTGCGCCAGTCAGGGCATCATCATTGGTGACTGGAGAGCAGAAACAGCCTGCAGTGAGTCCAAATTGAAAGTTTATAAAGGGCACACATTCTAAAACACAAACTACAAGACAACCTACTGAATTAAAGCAACTGATACAAACAGAATATAAACCATTGCCATTTTGCCATTTATCAAATTATAGATTGCAGTTAAATGTCTAAATTAATGAAAGATTTTACATATAATAAACTAGAGTTTAAACTAAAAAAATAAGTTTAAATTCATAATGAAAAATGAAACTGGGCAACCTACCTAGAATTCATGCAAAATTCTAGCAGATAATATACAGCATGGATCTATTTATCCAGCTCTTACCCTGAATTCACACATAATTATCACATATTGTGAACAGCAAAATACACAATGTTAATTGGAGCACATATCTACAGTCAGGTCACATGATGTAACAGATTACAGATGGAAAGCCAAAACTTTTTTTAAATAAAGAAAACTTGATGACGGATGTATGCTAAGTGCTTTTCCTCCATAGCTAGTGTTTTGCGTTCAATCCTATAGTTGAAAAAGATACAAATATCATAAACTAAGAAATTCCAGTAAATGAATCTCCTAAGACAGTTGTTAATACCAAGTTAAAGGGGACCTGTATTGCTAAAAGAGATTGAGTTTGTTAGGAGTGACCTGTAATAGGGGTGGAGACATCCATTTTCTTCCTGCTCCAGAGATCAATTTCGCTTGTTAGCAACATGTAAACTCTGGTGAGTGAGGGGAAATTAAATGTTCATGTCTGAGCACTTGCCAAACTGTTTGCCAAATTGTACTCCCATGAGGAAGCCTTTCTGCATGCATGCTTCACTGCTCCACCTATGCAATTGACTTTTTGTGCACCTGATTCAGGGCTGCTACTGCTCTGTCTGCTGTTGCACTCTATTAAAGACACAGTTTCACAAATTTGACTTTTTTAAAGATTTGAAAAGTAAAGTAATCTATTACACTCCTTTCAGTTTACTGCACCAATGCCAAAGTTACCTGAGGATAGTGCCTGTATTAGGATTTATAATGAGCTTCTTGGTCATTAGAGAATCTGAGAGGACATTTTGGCTCAAAGATGGGATAACAAAAGCAGTAACGTGGAACCCATTGGTGAGGTTTATGTTGCCTTCTCTCTGTGTTTCAGCTCCTTCTTGTGAAAGTAATCTGAAGTTTGATTACACCATGCGGGCATGTAATCATACATGCCGCTCATTGTCTGCTCCTGACCCAACCTGTGACATGCCAGATGACCCAGTGGAGGGTTGTGGATGCCCTCCTGGCACCCACCTCAATACACCACTCCGGTGCAGCCCTCGTGCCCTCTGCCACTGCAACTACCCAGGCGGAACAACGCCTCCAGGGCCTTTGGTTATTGATGGACGCCAGTGGTATGCTGTGGTTATTCTCTGCTGTTCAAACACACTGCTGGTGCCTGTAAAGGAGCTCTCAAGGAAATAGAACAGGAAATTTATCTGTAGTTAGTTATTATTCCAACAATAAAAATCCCAGTCAAATGCACTTTCTCAAAGCCTCATTTTAAAATATTTGTGCACTATACAGTAATAACATACAGTATGCACAAAACCTAATATAACCAGAAAATTGTATTTATAATGCTGTATATGTAAATATGATGAGTTTAAATGATGTATGAAATTTGTATTGCAGCATGTGTGAAAATGGCAATCTCCAGTGTTCAGACATTTGTGGTAAGGTTTTTCATCTTTTATATATGCAATATTTTTTATATATGCAAAAAAAGTAGAAGTAGGTTGTGCACAAAGATTTAACCCCAATTTGCACTTGTCATGCTCATCAGTGTTAATTTCGTTAACGAGGACGAGGACGAAAAACATTCGCTAACGACCATTTTTTCTGTGACTAAAACAAAACGAGACTAAGACGAAACTAATATCTGATTATAAAAACTATGATGAAATTTAAGGCGTTTCTTTGTTAACAAGACGAGACTGGACTAAAATGCTTTTTTAGGAGTATTGGACATTCAAAATAAATGATCTCTTTGTATCGGCTAACTGTCTTTAAAAATGTGTGTCCCTGTCACTGGACTGGTTAAGGGGCGTTTCCATCTCAGACAGTTAGCAGGTAGGCTAAATAAACTTCAACTGGCCTGGCGAGCTGCAGTGGCTTCAGCACCTGAAGCTTTAGAAAGAAAACAAAGTACTGATATATGGAAGCATTTCTGTTATTATTCCTATGGAATAAAAACAACAAAAAAACATTGTGCACAGAAAACGCAGAGAAGCCCTGTATCTATAAAATAGGCAGAAAGAACACCACGAATCTTAAGAGGCATCTAAAGATGCGTCCCCCTGCTATTTATGCAGCTTCTGTCATGGAAAGTCAACTATTTAGTCTAATTTAAGTACTTTTTCTTAACGTTAGGTCAGTGTTACTGGATGTGTTCACAGGGAAATTCGCTAGCAAGTTTTATGTTTTAGCTTTCTGTTAATTAACGCCAGTTAGCTAACCTTACTGCATAGTTCTGAGCCAGACTTTCATCAATGTACAATGCTTAATTATATAATTGTACAACAGCTTGGCTTTTCTGCAGCATTCACTTCTGTTTCTAATGAAATCTGTATCACGTGCTGTAGCAAGATTATTTAGGTCATAGCCTATTTGTTGTACTAACTTAATAGCATGCAGATAGCAAGCTGTTTCTAAAATGACAGATGGATGTGGAAGTTGCTTAGGTTATTTCCCATGTACGTATGCGTAAAGCTGTAATACACTACATGATTTTTTCCCCCGATTCTTCCCTAATTACATTTTCTGGAGAAGTTGACACTCCCATATCTGAGTTGACAGATTTCATAAAATTTTTTATTTTGCTTCCAAATGTACACCCTTAATGATTATTATACAGTAAATACTGTTGGCAGACAAAGGTATGTTAGTAATATATGTTCAGCTGCTTTTGAACATATCTGTTTATTACACATTTATTTGAAGTTTCAGAAAATAAATGCAGTTATTCCATAACAGCTAAAGTAAACATTTTTGGTTTTTACTTGATATTTGAACCATAGACCACTTTTGCCTATCCTTAAAGTATGATGCTACCTTATAAATGAGCAAGGGCAGCACAGCAGGCTGATATCCAACTAAGAAAAGGGGATACGTAGAGCTGCACAAGTGCTAAGATTGCAGTGTCAATATAGCTTGTTATCTTAATTCAAATCTCTCATAAGCTTAATTGGTCTAAAGAGAGAAAAATTATGACTATTTTTGTCTAAATTTACATAGAAAATTAACTAAATTAAAGCTGGTAACTGCAGTTTGACTAAAACTAATGACTAAAACTTGACAAAAATGCAATGACTTTTTGTCAACTAAAACTAGACTATTTAAGACAAAAATGACTAAAATGTGACTAAGACTAATAACCATTTTCATCTAAAGATAAAGACTAAGACTAAATCAGAAGTGGCTGTCAAAATTAACACCAATGCTCATAATGCTTTTTAATTAATCAAAGTCTGTTTATAATGCAAAACTGATAAATATTCACTATATTCAATATTCACTTATTCATGAATAATATTATTCTTTAAATACATTTAACAAATTGAAGCTTT
Source organism: Hemibagrus guttatus (assembly GCA_033459395.1). Classification (NCBI taxonomy): domain Eukaryota; kingdom Metazoa; phylum Chordata; class Actinopteri; order Siluriformes; family Bagridae; genus Hemibagrus; species Hemibagrus guttatus. The sequence goes on from JAUCMX010000018.1 coordinate 15,067,333, forward strand.
GGAATTGTTTTATGTAACAACTTTTTTAACAATATATTTAATAATTTTTTTCATATACATCTAACATGCTGTATTCATGGAATATCTATCTATCTATCTATCTATCTATCTATCTATCTATCTATCTATCTATCTATCTATCTATCTATCTATATAGATAAATAGATAGATAGATAGATAGATAGATAGATAGATAGATAGATAGATAGATAGATAGATAGATAGATAGATAGTCTTTTTGCTTGTTCCCAATGTGTCATATAAATGTGAAGCTTTTAATATTGGTCTTAATTTTCCTCTAGAGTGCCCATATGGACAGATATGTGTCCATTGTGCACAAGCACCAGTAAACACAGTGCAAAGGACATGTGAGAGTCTGAGCAAGCCATCTGTGAGTATTTCTATAGCAGCAAGCATTAATTATGGCATTGCACTACAAATGCAGAAGCAGCTGAGATATAAATAATTGCTTACATTTCTGCTGTAAATAGCTCTAGATAGGGGTCTTATTTAAATAAAATCTAAATATATACATGGTGGCTTGGTGGTTAGCACGTTTGCCTCACACCTCCAGTGTTGGGGGTTTGATTCCCGCCTCTGCAATGTGTGTGTGGAGTTTGCATGTTCTCCCCGTGCCTTGGGGGTTTCCTCCCCCGGTCCAAAGACATGCATTGTAGGTTGCATCTCTAAATTGTCCGTAGTGTGTGATTGTGTGAGTGAATGAGAGTGCGTGTGCCCTTCGATGGGTTGGCACTCCGTCCAGGGTGTATCCTGCCTTGATGCCCGATGACGCCTGAGATAGACACAGGCTCCCCATGACTCGAGAATAGATCAGATAAGCGGTAGACAATGAATGAATGAATATATACAAATTATATAGTAGCTATATACACTATATGAATATTAATTTTTGATCATTTATTTAATTAAAAATATCTACTTAAACAGTGTGAATCTATTATTTACACATTTTTTATTTTATTTATTTTTTACTTATAATATTAAAGGTACATATCAATATATGATGCCTAAACAAAGCCATCCAAGAGAGAATTACAAAGGTTAATGTTAGAGAATATGATGAGAAAATAATTAATGCACTTAAACTGGTTTAACACTGATGTCACAACTGAGTCTATAAATTAATATTCTGATTAAAACTATATCTTACGGAACTGATTTGTTTTACAGAGTTCTGATGAGAGCTGTATCAGCGGCTGTTACTGTCCCGAAGGCCAGTATGCAGATCATAAAGGAAGTTGTGTGACTCGGGAGAATTGTACATGTGAATTCAGTGGGATGGTTTATGCAACTGGGCAGACCGTTGAGTCGAACTGTAAAACATGGTGAATATGTCATATAACTTGAAAATACTTCATTAAATTAATTCTTTCTGCTCAGGAATTCACAGTGTCTGTGATTGTTCTCTCAGCACTTGCAGAGGAGGCCATTGGGACTGTAAAGGTGACCCATGCCCAGGAGTGTGTGAAGTGTTTGGCAATGGACAATATAAGACCTTTGATTCCAAATGGTATCGCTTTGATGGTCACTGTCAGTACACTCTGGTTGAGGTGAGTCATGTATACTATATATTCATATATATTTATATAAGTGAAATGACCAATGAAAATCTTCTTCTTCTTTCGGCTTTTCCCTTCAGGGGTTGCCACAGCGAATAATCTCTCTCCACCTATCCCTATCTTCTGCATCCTCAACACTTGCACCCACTAGCTTCATATCCTCATTAATTCCATCCATATACCTCCTCTTTGGCCTTCCTCTTTGCCTCCTGCCTGGCAGCTCCATGTCCAACATTCTCCTACCAATATACTCACTCTCCCTCCTCTGAACATGTCCAAACCATCTTAATCTGGCCTCCCTAACTTTGTCCTCCAAAAGTCCAACATGAGCTGTCCCTCTGATGTACTTGTTCCTAATCCTGTCCAATCTTGTCACTCCCAAAGAGAACCTCAACATCTTCAGCTCGGCTACCTCTAGCTCTGACTCCTGTCTCTTCTTCAGTGTCTCTAAACCATACAGCATGGCCGGTCTCACTACTGTCCTGTACACCTTCCCCTTGATTCTCGCTGATATTTTCCTATCACACAGAACTCCCGACACCTTTCTCCACCCATTACAAACTGCCTGCACTCGCTTCTTTACCTCTTTCCCACACTCTCCATTACTCTGGACTGTTGACCCCAAGTACTTAAACTCCTGTACCTTCTTCACCTCTTCACCCTGTAACCTTACTGTTCCACATCCCCCCCTTTCATTCACACACATGTACTCAGTCTTACTACGACTGACTTTCATTCCTCTTCTCTCCAGCGCAAACCTCCACCTCTCTAGGTTTTCCTCCACCTGCTCCCTGCTCTCACCACAGATCACAATGTCATCTGCAAACATCATTGTCCAAGGAGACTCCTGTCTGACCTCCTCTGACAACTGGTCCATCACTATAGCAAACAGGAAGGGGCTCAGAGCCGATCCCTGATGCAGTCCCATCTCCACTTTAAACTCCTCTGTCTGACCTACAGCACACCTCACCACTGTCCTGCTCCTCTCATACATGTCCTGCACCACTCTGACATACTTCTCTGCTACTCCTGACTTCCTCATACAGTACCACAGCTCTTCTCTTGGCACCCTGTCATACGCTTTCTCCAAGTCTACAAACACACAGTGCAACTCCCTCTGACCATCCCTATACTTCTCCATCAAAATTCTCAGAGCAAAAATTGCATCTGTTGTGCTCTTTCTGGGCATGAAGCCATACTGCTGCTCACAAATTTCCACTACCTTCCTTAACCTAGCTTCCACAACTCTTTCCCATAGCTTCGTTGTATGGCTCATCAACTTTATCCCCCTATAGTTGCTGCAACTCTGCACGTCACCCTTATTCTTAAAGATCGGCACTAACACACTTCTTCTCCATTCCTCAGGCATCCTCTCACTCTCTAAAACCCTGTTGAACAAACTAGTTAAAAATTCCACTGCTGCCTCTCCCAGACACTTCCAGACCTCCACCGGGATGTCGTCAGGACCAACTGCCTTTCAACATTTCATCCTCTTCAAAGCCTTCCTGACTTCATCCTTTCTAATCTTATCTACTTTCTGTTCCACAGAGTTCACCCCTTCTACTCTTTTTTCCCTCTCATTTTCCTCATTCATCAGCTCCTCAAAGTATTCCTTCCATCTCCTCTGTACACTCTCCTCACTTGTGAGCACCCTTCCATCTCTATCCTTAATAACTCTAACTTGCTGCACATCCTTCCCATCTCGATCCCTCTGCCTAGCTAACCTGTACAAGTCCTTCTCTCCTTCTCTAGTGTCTAACCTAGTGTACAACTCGTCATATGCCTTCTGCTTGGCCTTAGACACCTCCCTCTTCACTCTGCGCTGTAACTCCTTGTATTCCTGTCTATTCTCTTCTATCCTGTCCATGTCCCACTTCTTCTTGGCTAACCTCTTCCTCTGGATACTATCCTGAACTTCCTCATTCCACCACCAAGTCTCCTTATCTTCTTTTCTCATTCCAGATGACACACCTAGCACCTTTCTCCCTGTCTCCTTGATCACTTCTGCTGTAGTTTCCCAGTCATCTGGCAGCACTACCTGACCACCCATAGCCTGCCTCAACTTCCTCACAACATTCCTCCTTTTTCAGCTTCTGCCACTTCTGGCACTTCTGCCACTTCTCTATCTTTGACCTCTTCTTCTTACAGACCATCAAAGTCATCCTACACACCACCATCCTATGCTGTCTGGCTACACTCTCTCCCACTACGACTTTACAGTCACTAATCTCTTTCAAATTGCCTCTTCTACATCTCCTTATCTTCTTTCCTCCTTCCAGATGACACACCCAGCACCTTTCTCCCTGTCTCCCTGATCACTTCTACTGTAGTTTCCCAGTCATCTGGCAGCACTACCTGACCAACCAGAGCCTGCCTCAACTTCTGTCTAAATTCCTCACAACATTCCTCCTTTTTCAACTTCCACCACTTGGTTTTCTTCTCTATCTTTGACCTCTTCTTCTTACAGACCATCAGAGTCATCCTACACACCACCATCCTATGCTGTCTGGCTACACTCTCTCCCACTACCACTTTACAGTCACTAATCTCTTTCAGATTGCCTCTTCTACATAGGATGTAGTCTACCTGTGTTCTCCTACCTCCACTCTTGTAAGTCACCCTATGCTCCTCCCTCTTCTGAAAATAAGTGTTAACCACAGCCATGTCCATCCTCTTAGCAAAGTCCACTACCATCTGTCCTTCAAGGTTCCTTTCCTTAACTCCAAATTTGCCCATCACCTCCTCATCACCTCTGTTCCCCTCACCAACATGTCCATTAAAATCCGCTCCTATCACCACTCTCTCACCCGTGGGAATATTCTCCATCACCTCATCTAATTCACTCCAAAATCTCTCTTTCTCCTCTAACTCACAACCTACCTGTGGGGCATAACCACTAACAACATTCAACATCACCCCTTCAATCTCTAACTTCAGACTCATCACCCTGTCTGACACTCTCTTCACCTCCAGAACATTCCTCACAAACTCCTCCTTCAGGACCACACCTACCCCATTTCTCTTACTATCCACACCATAATAAAACAGCTTGAATCCTGCTCCTATACTACGAGCCTTGCTACCCTTCCACCTGGTCTCCTGTACACACAGTATATCCACCTTCCTTCTCTCCATCATATCAGCCAGCTCTCTACCTTTCCCTGTCATAGTACCAACATTCAGAGTTCCTATTCTCAGTCCTACACTCTTACCTTTCCTCTTCTCTCTCTGTCTGCGCACTCTCCTCCCTCCTCTACTTCTTCGACCAACAGTAGCCCAATTTCCACCGGCGCCCTGTAGGTCAACGGCGCCGATGGCGGTCGTTGTTAACCCGGGCCTCGTCCGATCCGGTATGAAATTCGTACTGACAATTCGCATGGTTAAATTTGGCAATGTTTTACGCCGGATGCCCTTCCTGACGCAACCCTCTCTATTTATCCTGGCTTGGGACCGGCACAGAAGTCACTGGACTGTGACCCCCATGGCTAGATTGAAATGACCAATGAAAATGTTAGGAAAATATTATTGCTTACCTGATAAACCATAGTTAACATATTTGTGTGTCAGGACATCTATGGGCTCTTTTCCATCAATGCGGAGAGTGTGCCATGTTGCGATGAAGCTCTGACCTGCTCTCGCTCCATCTCTGTGAAACTCAAGGTATCTGAATGTCTTTCAGTCTCTAGTTTCTCTAAATGGTTTATGACTATTTACAAAATAAAGTGCTCAAATCTGTGTTATTGTTTAAATCTGATTAATTGTTTATTGTTTTAATATGTCATGACTTGTTCTTGTGGGTCTTGTTCATAAAATGACCACCATTAGCAAAAATCCCCACAGCCTCACTCCAGAATATAGTGGAAAGCCTTCCCAGAAGAGTGGGTTTATTATAATAGCAAAATTAGATGTGTAATAGGATGCACAACAAGCACATATGGGTTTGATTGGTCAGGTGTCTACATGCTTTTCACAATATAGTGTGCATATACTATGCCCTAGATTGAACATTCAAAAATTGGGAAGGCAGTAAGCCATGAAATGACTGCAAGACTTCTTGTAATTTGTCAACCAAATGATCAGTATATAGGAGAAATATGTAAGTGAAATCAAATAATGAAATTTTAATAATAAAAAACAGCTAGTGAGATGTTGGGGAAAAGACTTTAAAATTAAACTAGAGAAGTTGTAGAGAAGAAGTTCTAGAGAAGATCGGATTTGCAGCAACAATCATGTGTTCAGTCAAACATAATTCACAGTTACATGTCGATTTGGGCGTCTTTCACTTGTAATTTAGTTTATAGAATGTAAATGTGCTGATAAGATGTTTCTTTCAGTGCATTAGTAGTGTATAATTTCTTGTCCAGCTCATACAGATTCACTTAATCACTTTTTACAACCCATCTGCAAAAAAAGGTTTATTTTCAGAAAGGCAATTCTTAAATTGTGACTTAAATATATATCTGCTATATATTTCTTAAATTTGATGTAACTCAACAAAAATTGTTGTTTGTTCCTCAAACAGGATGAAGTGACTCTGATCTTGTCTGATATGAATGTAACTCAGAAGCTCCTGAATGGGTGGCGCTTCAGAGCTCAGTCACTGTACTCTGTCCACACTGTGGGCCTGTACATCATCATCTCTGTACCTGAACTGGGCCTCAGTGTGATTTGGGACAAGCAAACTAAAGTCAAAATTGAGCTGCAGGCCTCCTGGAATGTAAGAAGCACTGTCTTTGTATCACTCTGTGAACAGATTTCAGGCATTACTGACTAATAATGGACTTTAGATCTAAGATATAACTTTTTTGAACTATCAAACATAAACAAACCTGGAAAAGGTTCACTAAACCTCTACAGATGGTTTGATGTAATCAGTATTTGGTACCGTTTGGAGTATGATACTGCTTGTATAGGTGTCTCTGTTGATGTCTGTCTCATAGTTGTGAATCCAAATTCCTCGTGTCCAGATTTTTCAGTTTCATGATCATGCTTCCTTTGTGTCTGGACTGACAGGGTAAAGTGCGTGGCCTGTGTGGTGATTTTGATGGGAAATTAATGAATGACCTGCTGACAAGCAGCTCCACTGTAGTGTCCAGCACACTGGAGTTTGGGAACAGCTGGAAGACAGCTGTGCCTCCTTGTTCAGATGTGACCCAGGAACTGTTTCCCTGTGAACGTCACTCATACTGTGCAGCATGGGCAGAGAGACGCTGCATGATTCTACGCAGTGACACATTTAAAGCCTGCCACCTAAAGGTTTTTTAACTACTATTTTTTTATACAGACTTGAATAAAAACATCAATACTTATGTTACATGATCACATTTTGATGAAAAACAAGTTGCTACACTCTTAAGCATATAGCTTAATTATGAGAAGGAAACAATAGTTTCTCATTACATTGTCTTTCTTTCCAATAACTTGCAGGTTGATCCAACACCTTATTATCAGGCCTGTATAATGGAGTCATGCTCCTGTGATTTTGAGGGCAAGTTCCTGGGATTCTGCACAGCTGTGGCAGCATATGCTGATGCCTGTACAAACCAAAATGTCTGTATCAAATGGAGGACTCCTGACCTGTGCCGTATGTGTCTTGCAACATTAACAACATTCAATATTAATAATAAAGAAAAAAAGAAATGTCTCTGAGCAGTTATTTAGGAGAAGAACTTTTATTAACAAATTAATAATTGTAAATTCAAGATTACATGTTTCAAATGTTGTGAATTATTTAATACTTAATCATCTAACCAAGAGAAACCTGTTGGTTTTCTTAAATAAATTGTGTAGAAATAGGATTCACTTAGACAAAAAACAAAAGCCTTGAGTTGTTAAAATGCCATTTGCCATTGTGAAACAGGATACTTTTTTTAATCTGTGTTCCCAAAAGTCCCAAATACTAATCACAAAATTACTTCCTGGTGGGTGGAAATGTAGTCCTTCAGTGTTTGCTTACTGATGAGATCAAAATCCATTGTGTATGCTCTTTCTTTCACAGCGGTCTATTGTGACTATTACAATGAAGAGGGTCAGTACAGCTGGCATTATGCAGCATGTCCTCAACAGATCAGCACTTGTGGGAAAAACAACAAATTTTCTGGAAAGCTTGAAGGTTTTAATTTTTCTTTTTGTATCTTTTCAATTTGTTGCAAGTTCATGCCCTAGTTGTGCTTTCTGGATTATTCCAGAAATCCAGTCTTTATTAACTGGATTTCTTTTTTTTGTTTGTTTACACTACATTTTTTATGGTGATAAAAATTAATAATCTAAAATTTGTTATGTTTTGCAAAGGTTGTTACCCACAGTGCCCCACTGACATGCCATATTATGATGAGAACAGAAGAATCTGTTCCAGTTTGGACAAGTGCACTTGTTACTTCAACAACACTGTGGTAGAACCTGGTGCTAAAGTGACTACACCTAGTGAATGCTGGTTAGTTTGGATCATATATGCATTATGGGTATTTTTTTGTCCTGCATACCTTAATTCCTTATGATTTGTGTTCTTTTGCCATAGCGAGTGCATTGGGGGGCAACTGATTTGTGGTAAGTTTTTTGCCACATGGATATATTTACAAGATGTCAATGTTGTTTCTAGTTTACCCATTAAAAAAATCTAAGTATTTATGTTTTAATGCCCACAGAACTGTGTATAACATCTTCATCACCTACAACAACAGTGACATCAAAAGCCACATCAGTACCAAGCACTGTACCTAAAATTACTACTATAACAAAAACACCTATTATAACTTTAACTACAACTGTGTATACGCCACAAACAACAACGCTAGACATAATAACTGGGGCAACACCCACCTCCATCACTGAAGGTCAAGAGTCTAACTACACAACTACTACACCAGGAATCACCACTACTAAAACAACCAAAGAATCTACAACTACAACCCCAGTAACAACAATTACAACAGAGACAAATGAATTCACAACAACATCAACCCCAGAAATCACAACTGAAAATGCTATAACAAAACCTACACCAACTATAACAACACAACAAATCACATCTGTATCTGAAAGTACAACTCCACTAACGCCAGTGGCTACAAAAACAACTGTAATGACCACAACAAGAAGCCCAGAAATTTCACCTGAAGAATCTGTATCTACGACTCCACTTAGAAGTAGAACTACAACTACTAAATCTACATCTCCAGTAACTACAACAACAGAAATTCCCGTAACCACAACACCAAAATCCACAACTGTAATTGAAACCACAACAGTGGCACCTGTAACAACTTCTGAAATTACACCAGAAGAACCTATTTTTACAACTCCACTTACTAAAACTTCAGCTGTAACAGAGACAACAGTAACCACCAAAGCATCAACCCTGGGAATCACAACTGAAGAACTGAAAACTACAACTTCACTAACTTCGACTACAACAGAGACACCCATAACCCAAACAACATCACAAACAACACATCCAGAAATAGAACCTGGGACATCATCTACCTCCATCACTGAAGGTCCTCATGAGACAACTGTAATCACAACAACATCAACCCCAGAAATCACAACTAAAAATTATATAACAACTACATCAACTATAACATCAGAGAGACCTATAACCACATCAACACAAAAAATCACATCTGTATCTGAAAGTACAACTCCACTAACACCAGTGGCTACAAAGACTCCTGTCATGACCACAACAACCACAGAAATTACACCAGAAGAATCTACTTTTACAACTCCACTTGCTACAACTTCAGCTGTAACAGAAACAACAGTAACCACCAAAGCATCAACCCCGGAAATCACAACTGAAGAACTGAAAACTACAACTTCACTAACTTCGACTACAACAGAGACACCCATAACCCAAACAACATCACAAACAACACATCCAGAAATAGAACCTGGGACATCATCTACCTCCATCACTGAAGGTCTTCATGAGACAACTGTAATCACAACAACATCAACCCCAGAAATCACAACTAAAAATTATATAACAACTACATCAACTATAACATCAGAGAGACCTATAACCACATCAACACAAAAAATCACATCTGTATCTGAAAGTACAACTCCACTAACACCAGTGGCTACAAAGACTCCTGTCATGACCACAACAACCACAGAAATTACACCAGAAGAATCTACTTTTACAACTCCACTTGCTACAACTTCAGCTGTAACAGAAACAACAGTAACCACCAAAGCATCAACCCCGGAAATCACAACTGAAGAACTGAAAACTACAACTTCACTAACTTCAACTACAACAGAGACACCCATAACCCAAACAACATCACAAACAACACATCCAGAAATAGAACCTGGGACATCATCTACCTCCATCACTGAAGGTCCTCATGAGACAACTGTAATCACAACAACATCAACCCCAGAAATCACAACTGAAGAACAAAAAACTATCTCTACAACCGCAATAACAAATACACCAGAGACGCATGTAACCACATCAGAACCTCCTCTAACTACAACAGAGGCAACAGTAACGAATTCAACACCAAAAATGACAACTGTATCTAAACCTACTACCCCAATAACTGCAAATACAACAGAGACACCCCTAACCACAACCACATCAACCCCAGAAATCTCAACTGAAGGAACTACAACCCCAGTTACAACAATTACAACAAAGCCACCTGTAAATAGAACAACAATATTAACCCCAGAAACCACAATTCCATTAATTACAACAACAAAGACACCTGTATCCACATCAATACCAGCAACCACAACTGCACATAACACTGAGTGCAAGGATCTGATTAGAAACCAAACCTGGCCAGAGGGTTATGAATGGACAGAGGACTGCTTCACTAAAATTTGCAAAAACAACGTTATTGAGTTGAGATCTTTGACATGTCCGACACCAGTCAAACCAGTGTGCACCAGAGGCATGCCACAGCTGGTGAAAGATAAGCAAGGCTGTTGTGACACTTGGCAGTGTGATTGTGAGTGCAATGGCTCTTCTCTTTTATATTATCTGATATTACGTCCTGAAATTCTTCAAATTAAAAAAAACTACAGTCTTGGAAAATCTTTTTTATATCCAGATTCTTTTCATATGGAAAAAAAATACATTTTAATTCTTCAAATCAATATATACTCATAATCATTCTACATTTCCTTATATTTTTATTTACACCACATATACTAGCTACCTATGTCCTAAGATCCTGCCCGCTTTTGTGATAAGGTAATGTGCTAACATTTCTTCAATGTTTTCTTCAGGTCAATGTGATGTCTTTGGAGACCCACACTACACTACCTTTGCTGGACAAGACTTTATGTTCTTAGAAAACTGTACATATGTTTTGGTGGAGGAAAGGACTCCTCAACACCATCTCAGCATCAGCGTTGATAATTATTACTGTGAGACATCTGCTTCCTGTGCCAAGGGCATCATTGTGCAGTACCAAAATAACACAGTCATACTTCAAGTGCTTGAAGTTCCTGATGAAATGCCCATATTACAAGTAGGTCACTATAAATGATGAAATGCCCAAATTACAAGTAGGTCACTACACTACTGCTGTTCAGTTTTGTGGTGACTCTTATGTAGTGGTAGTAATGACCTGGTCCCTATGGTTTTGGTGCTTTTAAGTTTAAAGTTTATAAAATAAAATATGGTACTTTGTGTTTGTGCAATATTTGTGCCATGACAGTTTACATTTTCTCTGTTACATTTTCAAGACTACTCTGAATCAAGTAACAATAAAGCCCCCGTATCAAGCACATGGACTTAGGTTTGAGAGCATGGATGCAGAAGTCTACATTTACATTAAAGACATCCGCTCATACATCTTTCTCAGTGTATGGAACACATTGCAGATCAACCTGGCAATGGAGCACTTCTTTAATAACACACAGGGGCAGTGTGGTAAGGAACCAGCAGTTTGGCTTGCATTGTATTTGTAAAATACCCATCTTTTTATAAACTATGTAAGCTATAGCATTAGCTGGAATAGCCAAATATGTTAAAAAGTAAATGCCTCATATTGTATCAGTCCAAACTGTTTTTAATAATTACTAATTATGTAGTTGTATTATTGCACACAAAGAGTTAATGTACTGTATAGCTGTATATAGTATATATCATAGTAAGCTTTTAAAGAAATATAATTAATAAGTCAATCAGTTACATCTGAAATGTTGGTTTAAATGTTTGACAGATATATTGTATCATTCAAGGTTTCTCTGATTCTCATTTACAGGTGTTTGTGGAGGCGCCTCATGTATACGCAGGAATGGTTCAGTAGAGAGTGACAACTGCTGTGATAAGACTGCATATGAATGGATAGAGAATGATCCACTGAAACCATATTGTCAACAAGCCGGCCAGCATGTTGCCTGTTCCTCTAACAATCTCCCAACACCTATTCCTCCATCCTGCACAGCTCCTCTCTGTGACCTCCTCAGGCATCAGTAAGCTTCAGCTTTTTCTTCAGAATTGTACATTAAAAATTATCTATCAAACTAGCAACTGTTCATCGACATACAGTATAGTATATTCATATGTACTAATGTACTGATTTTAAAAAGTTTAATTAAACTTTATAATATCAATAAAATGTTGGATAACTAACAGATCTATATCTGTTAGTAAGATATATCTTACTATATCAGAAATTTCCCAGAGCAGGTTTATTAGCTACACCAAGATATAACTAAATATAATAATAAATGAACATGGAACTCAGCGTATATTTTTAAGAATGCAATTGCACTTATATTTAGCTTCATGAAAAACATCATACTAGCATTTTCTTCTATGTATTCAGCTGTGTCCAGCAAGATGCAGTGGTTGGCTTCATGTATTTCAGAAGAACAATAAGCTAGATTTCACCCTCCCTGTTTGGAAACTGTTTCATTGTACAGAGTGGGAATTGGCAAATGACCAAATTGAGATAATAACAAATTCCATAGGATACATTTTATTAATATAAAGTATGCTGTTTGAATCTCAGAGTGTTCAGTGCATGCAGTGGGGACATCGATGTGGAGAAGCTAGTGAGTAACTGCAAGTTTGATTACTGTGAGGCCCGAAACAACGCCAGTGTGTGCTCCCCACTAGAGCGTCTAGCTGATCACTGCAAGAAGATGGGTATTTGTGTGTCCTGGAGAAATCTCACCAGTGGAATTTGTGGTAAAGTAGCTGTTTTACTTGCTTGAGTAGGACACATGTCGAGGTTGCAGATGTCATACTAGATGGTTGATGTAGAGCTGATTCAGAATATGTCTGTATTTTATAGATAGTCACTTAACCATTAAATGCATACCTTAGATTCAGTGAACTCTGACCCCACCCATCCTCCCTCATGCTATTTTAAATGCCAATGCATTTTATTGCATGATCTAGGTTAAAAAGGTAAAAAATATAATTAAAATTATATTAAATATAAGTGCCAGAAATAAATGTGTATATAAAATAACATGCATGCATGTTAGGGTTTAAAACAAATACAATCCCTTTTAGTCTGCTGTGCCAGAATACTTCATATTGTCTATTCTTATAAATGTTTTTCCTTTTCTTAATCTTTTCCTTTCTCAGACAATGCTTGTCCTGAAGGAATGATTTTTGATGAGTGCCGGAGCACCCCGACTGATTTCTGCCGCGGCAGGTGAGGGCAGGTTTTTTTTTTTTTTTTTTTTTTACAAATTGCTTATCTACTTTGTTTAACAATGCTTAAATGTGCTATAGATAGTTTGCTTTGAGCTTGTGTTCTATGCTTTTCATGTAGTGTGCGCGTTCCAGGAAGAGTTTTGGATACAGTGATGTCTGGTTGTTTCTGCCCTGAAAACCAGCTACTTGCTGAGATACACAAGAAGATCTGTGTATCTGAATGCACCAGTGAGTGGTTGCTATTTCTTGTCTGTCATTTACAAAAAGCATCAGGGCCATGTTTTCCCCTCTGTGTCGGCATATTTCATAACTGTAAATTTAAGCTTCAAGCTTTACAAAATAGCCACATGAGGTGAACTGTCAATTTCTAAGTAACTATAAATACACTTGAGTTAAAATCTTTCTTTGTCACTGAAAGGCTTTTGTAGAAACAAAATGTTTGTGTTTACCTAGCTCATATCTCTTGTCATTTCTGAGTAATTATTCTCAAACTGGCATTATCTGTGTGAAATAAATGTGTGTAAATGCCTGTTTATTTTTATTTTTTTTTATTAGATTGTAAAGGCCCACTGGGAGAACCTATGCCGGTGAGATATTACCTATTACTAAAGGTTTACCAGTAACTCTCACCCTAATCCTAACTCAAAAATCAGTGAGTGAGCATGAGAAAGTTCCTGAAGCATTATTAGAATGTATTTATTAACCCAAACCACAACTAAAATCTTGATCTTTTTCACACACCTTCTTAATGAAAGCAGCAAATGCAAAGCCTAAAAATGTCTCAAAACAGATATAGAAAGATTACAGTGGAGCCTTTCCATTAAATGCAAACTGATCAGATTGTCAGGAAAAAATAGGTTTATTTCCCACCAAGTCTCTAATTACACTCGAAATCTGTGTCTAAGGTTGGTGCAATATGGGAGTCAAATTGCCACATGTGTACATGCAATAATCAGACTCGGACAGAAGAATGCTGGGCAAAACCTCCACTTCCAACTCCCACATGCAGCCCTGGCTTTGCTCTCACCTCTGACTGCTGCAACAACCAGATATGCGGTAATTTAACACTACATCAATTGCACTTCATCAATTGCACAGCCTTTCAGTACATGTGCTTTAACTACTGAAAAGCAGTGTCAAGCCTTAAGTTCAGTTAATTTCAAAACAGTTTATTTGAAATATTAATGAATGAAACTAATAGTATGATCTGTGCTGGAACGATCATTTTGGAGCTCTACATCAATAAACGTTGATTATATATATTTTATATATATATATATATATATATATATATATATATATATATATATATATATATATATATATATATATTACATAATAATTCCTATGATCAATAAGATGTATATTTTGGGTATTTTAAGATATTACTTAATATTATTACCATTTAAATAAAGCGTCTGTTAATCAAGTGGACAAAACATACTACTTAAAGCAATTTGTTCTATTGTAACTGATTCCAGTGTACATTATGCAACATAATATTTGTAAAACACTACTGCAAACTTTAAAATCCTCGACAATGCTATTGACTAGTTAATAATGGAACAGAGTCACTTATTAAACATTTTTTCTCATAAAGCAATAGCAGATTGTAATTAAGATTGCGTATCCGTTTCTTTCACAGTTGAGAAGACCTGTGAATACAGTGGAACAATATATAAGGTCAGTTCTTCCTTTTTGGTCTATGTGTGTATAGAAAGTGGAGAAAGTATTATAAGTTAATGGGAATATTTTTACCGACCAGAACTAAGTGTTTACTGACATTCGATGAATTTATGTTTTTTTCCCACGGTGTTGACACACAGGAAAGAAGTAGTGTTCCTTTAACTTCTACTTTAACACCTGTATTTATGTAATGCAGAAGGATTGTCAGTATTTTTCAATAACATTCATCTGTAGAAGTGTTCAAAATTGTTTTAGTACTGATCACATTTGGAACTTTAAACATTATCCTCATTGGGTTTAATGTATAGTGGAGATTTGAACTTTTCTGATAGATAGATAGATAGATAGATAGATAGATAGATAGATAGATAGATAGATAGATAGATAGATAGATAGATAGATCCTGAGGGAAATTGCCACACTAGTTGTAAAAAGAGAAAGTTGCAGTGATAACCATAAGTTCAGTAACACAGAAAAGTGCAAAATATAACAAATAAAAAATGTGAAATATCTAGGGGCGTGAGGGTAGGGGGCTTGTCTTTATACAGAAAATAAGAGTAAACAGTGCACTTTATATTATTGTGCATGTATGAAAGAAAGTGGGGGACGTACCAGTTAAAATGCACCAGAAAATAACTGTAATACTACTACTTATTCTACTTATTATTCAAGGCAGTATTAAGATACACCTAATAGTTGCAGTTGTGGAGAAGACTGAAGATGTATTCTGTATAACACTGAACAAATGGTTAACTAGAGTGTACTTTCCTGATGTTTTTCCCATGGACATTTCAGGTGGGTCAAATGTGGAAGGACCCCAAGAGCCCCTGTCTAACATATCACTGTACAAGTGATGGCACTGAAATAGAGCGGAGTGTGTGTCCACAACAGATTTGTCCTGAGGTGAGCCTGCCCAAACTATAACACATTTTCATCTTAACATGTAGCATCACTGATATGGATTTTAAGTTCTGTCTGACTTCATTTGACTTATCCATATCTAGGAACTTCGCGTTTGGGATGAGCATCATTGCTGCTATTCATGTATGTGAAATATCTTATTTTTTCACTTTTAAACGAACACTGTGCAATGTTTTGGGAAGATTCTAAAGAATTACAAAGGACGGAGGGATTATTGTATTATTAATTTTATTAAATAATTTTAGTTCATTGTATTATTAATTAATTTTATAAAAAAGTGCTTGCAAAAAATGTTTTGGTTTAGGATTTGTGGGTTGGTAATACATATGACATGTGGGAGCAACATATAGATGGACATTTAACCATTACTTTCATTCAGTTATCTCTTTTATAACCAAAATCATAATGTTTCTTATTATGTGCTGACAAATGCACAAACATTTACTATTTTGTTGTTGTCATGTTCCTTGTGTAAACCTTCTAGGCAACACAACATGTGGAGTCAGATTGTCCAAAATGACTTTTGAGAACTGCACCCAGGAGTTAATGCTGCCCACCTGTGAAGGAAACTGTGCATCAGGCTCCCTGTAAGACTCTCTGTTCAACTCTTTTTTTGTCCATGATTAGCCTAAAGAGCAAAGACAGCTTCTTCCTATCTGAATAAGACTTCCTAAACAATAAGACTTTAGAAGTATATATATATATATACATATATGCTGAAATAAACTATTAATTTTCTGTATGGATTTTATGCAAAGGGGCATTTGGGAGTTTCTTCTGGTACTCCAGTTTCCTCCCTCAGTCAAACAAAATGTGTGTTAGGCTGATTGGCCTTTCTAAATTGTCTGTAGTGTGTGAGTGTGTATGATGGTGCCCTATAATGGTTTGGCGCCCTTTTCGGGGTGTCCCCCAGCAATCTGAGACAGACTGTGTCCCTGTGAAGGGTAAGGGTAAAATGGATGGATGGATGGTTGGATTTTAAGAACATATATTTGTCCTGATTGAAAGCAAGCAAACATGCTTAGCAAACATAAATCCACATGTCCTGTAGTCCATTAATCAATTAAAAAGATACAAAAAATAATTAAAGAATTTACTGAAATTAATAAAATATTTCTACACGTTTAATAACAGTAGAAAAAACTTACATTTAATAATAGTACATTGAATATCAAAATAAATTAACAATATGAATTCAATATAACTATGAATAATAGTTAGTTAGTTAGTTAATGCTTTCGGCTGCTCCCTGTTCGGGGTCGCCACAGCGGACCAACTGGTCCGCACATCAACTTTGTAAATGTTTTAAGCTGGATACCATTCCTGACGCAACCCTCCCATTTTTCCGGGCTTGGGACCAGCACTGCATCCAGTGGCTGGGGTTGAGGCATTGGCTGGGAATCGAACCCAGGCCTGCCGCATGATAGGCGAGCAACCTACCACTGAGCCACCAATGCCCCACATAACTATGAATAATGAATATAAATAATATGAATAGCATATCAAAGTCTGGTAAAAACATGAAAAGAATACATTCTGATATCATCATAGATCTTTTGACAGCTGCTATCTGACTACAAACTGAACTGATTAGGCTTATGTCCATTCTGCTCTGGCATCAGATACTCAAGAACTTTATCAAAGCATGACCTTCATTGTGTGAAAACATTACATTTAATCAGCAGGCTTTTAGACTGGCTGTTTTTTGCATTTTCCTTTTCTAAACTGTCCTTAGTTTTAAAGTACATAAACCATTTTTAAACTTTGCAATATATTTATGCTTTAAAGATTTATAGACAGAAAGCCAACAGTTTTTTTTTGCCAGAGGTAATTGTTTACGTTTGTTAGCTGTTTGCCAGAATTCAAAACAGCGATATCTGATGGGTTTTCTTCAGTTGCCACAGAGACAACCATGTACATAGTCTCACTTGACAGAAAGTTGAATGTTTATAGTTGTGTAATGTTTTCATGTGCTGTTGTTTGTAGGTGGGTGAGGTCTGGAAAAGATCTGCAGTTGGAGCATAATCAGTTCTGCTGCAGAGAGAGAAACTACGAGATAAGACAGATTTCTCTGTTGTGCAGTGGAGCTACAGCTACACAATACACCTACAAACACATCACCAGCTGTGAGTGTCAGCGTGTCTGAGGTCTGAAACCTCAAAAGATCTGCAATGTAATGCTCAGAGAACCAGGTCTGAGGTTTAATATCTACACTTCATACATGTCTTAATTTTTTTACATGATTTGTTATCTTTATGGATGATTTGTGATTGTGCTGGATGTTTTGATTATGTTTTAGATTTTATAAGTTTTTTGTAATGTCTAGCGTTTTCTGTTGACAGTGCCAAAATGAATTTTCTGTGAGCCATTTGTTTTCTTTACATTTTCCAGGTCAGGTGATTAAACACTAAAATCTACAAACTCAGGTTTAAATGATAATCTAATATAGCTAAAGTTGACGTTGCTGTTTTAATTTTTATATAATATTAAAGTTCTTGAATGTTTCCTTTCTGTTTTTAAAGCACTTTAAAAGAATGGTTGTAAGTGATCATGCAATGCCTTTCAATGATGGATTCATATGTAATTTAATCAGTGAATAAAGATATGCAATGTTGTCTAATATGTGTTTATTTCATTTTGTTCATTTTTTTTCTTGTAATATGCATGAAATACTATTTCTATTCTGAGAAAAATGACCACCCTGAAGTTTTATAATAGGCTTATGTTACACAGTATCACTTAAACATAGGGAGATACACAGGATGGGATTGGCAGAGGGTCCTGTATAACAAGAACTTTGAACTGGCTAGATAATATCTGGTGTTACAAAAGAGTATTGTGATAACAGCAATTAACTCCCTGAGCCAGTGGTGTAATGTTGTCTCTCCTGACAATCTGTTGGTGGAAGAGATACTATTATCTTCTATATGAAACTCTTATGAACAGCCATTCACCTAAAGAACACAATCAAAAAGCATCAAAGCATCATCCATTAATAGTTTTTGTGTGTGTGTGTGTGTGTGTGTGTGTGTGTGTGTGTGTGTGTGTGTGTGTGTGTGTGTGTGTGTGTGTGTGGTGTGTGTGTGTGTGTGTGTGTGTGTGTGTAAATGGTGCATCACTCTAGAGTCATGGGGGAACATGATTGGCGCAAAGTCCAATTTAGAAATCCACAACTCTCTTTATACACGTTTCTCTCACTCTGTCCAGAACCTGATCTTAAGTGCAGGTAACTGACCACTTTCTTTTTCTCTATTCTCATAATTAATTAAACTATAGTAGATTTATTTTTTTAAACGTTTAAGTGTTGAATAGTTTTGTATGTTATAGAAATGTAATAGTACATTGTTTAAAGTGAAAGATTCTTTATGCAAAATTGTAATGTGAAGTGAATTTATTGCTTTATATATTTGATTCATTCATTTATAATTTTAAGATTTTGTATACATATGCATTTGTCCTGTTTTAAAGTAAACAAATATGAAATTGGGAAACATTCAACTAAAAACATTGCCTTATTTACTGCCCATGCCCTGTAGTCCATTAATCACTTAGGACTTGAATCTAAAGACCCTCTTTTAAAATTAGAACACTGATTTCCATGGAAAATCAATAATATGAAATTATAATATGACTACAATTCTTAATCAGTCAACAATACCATTCCTCTCATATGTAGCACATTCTCTCAGTTTTTACTTTTTTACTCTCACTTGATCTTTTATGTAATCATTTAATCAGATTTTATTAGCATTTTTGGTAAATGGCACTTAAATCAAACAAATGAATTTTTAAATATAACTAAACATATAATTTAACCTCATTAAGTCCCCTATTATATATCTTATTATATAAGTATCAAGTCTTATACATTACTCAAATTTATGTCTCTAAGCAGAGGAATTTTAGTAAATACAGTCTTCATGGTAGTCGAACTCACAGAATGCAAACCTTAAAAAGATCTTTCTTCCAGTTCCAAACATAATCTTCATTGTCTTTAGCACAAAATTGAGAAAGGTATTTAAAAACGGAAATAGATCAAGCAAATTATCCCCAGATTCTTTGATATCTATAAACAGCTTTCCTTTTCCAGGAAATGGGTGGTGCACTCTACTGAAAAACTACTGAAAAAGGGTCAACAGGGGTCTTTCCTTTCAGCTCATGTTTTCTGAAGTTTCAAATAATGTTCAAAGGTTCAAGATGCACAAAATTGTTAGCTTGAAGTGTGGGTTAACTTTACTATACTCACACTTGTTCGTATACAGGGTACCATGAGTGTGGAGAAGAAACAACCCAGGCAGCAATGCTGCTCCAAATTAAAGGTCAGTGATTCTCTCCCTTCAAAAACTCTTACAATACAGTTCACCTTTTACATTATATACTGTATTTAATTACATGCAATTATGTAATAAGCAGATGTAGTGACGTTGTTATTTGAGGTTATTTGTTAACTTTTCTAACTGTATGCATTCCCATATACATTGCAACATTAGTGCACATGCTGCTGTGCAGTATGTAATAAACAATATAAGCTTGATGAGTCTGACCTTCACATGTTATACAGTAGGTATTATTTTATAAGCTTAATTTATATGCATAAATCATATGCACATTTTATAAGCATTCTTTAAAATTTGTAATAGATCAATTTTTCTAATTAGATTTACAGTGTGGAGAAATAAGTATCCAGATACTTTAAATGTTATAAACATATAAATTAACTATAAACATATAAAAGTGCGCATATCCTTTAACAATTTACACACATAATGTCTTAAAACTATGAATAGAAAAGTATGAATTTATGAACATAAATATAAAAATGCTGCAAAAACAAGTTCTTGGGCAAATTGCATCTGGTGTCATTATAAAAGTACTCCTATTGATTGAAAAGATGTCATACATGTAGCAGTCATGATGAACAACACTTGAAAGGATAACGCTACAGAGCCAAAGCAAAACATTTAACATCCCTCGCGTTAAAATTGTTCTAATAATAATATGCAGGTGGACAGTTCAACTGCAACAAATAAATATATTTTATTACCACTACCAGCATAATAATAATGATAGAATGGGCAACTAAACACACACACACACACACACACACACACACACACACACACACACACACACACTAGCATAATGAAAATGGGGCTTTAAATTATCTTTGAAGTAGTAGGAAGTCTGTAAGTGTGTATGTACAGTATAATCTTATATATGCATTATTAAAAAAATTGCCCTTGCATCAAAAAGAAAGTATTTATTAAAATCAGTTTCTAAATGACCACAAATTTGCTGCTTGCTTGGATATACTGATATCCATTTTTATTGCCTTCTTACAATATGTTTAATTTGTCTTTGGTTTTTCATGTGTTTGTCCTGTTTGTTTGTGTGTTTCAGAGCTTCCTGGCCTCCTTGTCCTTTGTCTACTTTGCCAAAGCATTTCAGGGCAGTTACATGAAAAGCTCAGTCACACAGATTGAGAGACGCTTTGAAATTCCCAGCTCCCAAATTGGAATCATTGATGGAAGCTTTGAAATTGGTAGGAAGAAAGATGTTCACCTATATATACAATAGCTCCTCACCTAACACTGTGGATTAATGTGTCATAACATTTTGCTGACTGTCTCTGTAATTTACAAATGCTTTATATGAAGGTTACAAAGTAAAGTCCCTGGTGCATGAAATTCTATACACCATAAGATTTTCTTCTTTCATAAACTGCTGGGTTGGTTTATCTTCACTTGTGTAGGCAACCTGTTGGTGATTGCATTTGTGAGTTATTTCGGGGCAAAATTTCACAGACCTAGGCTGATTGGAGTGGGATGTCTGATCATGGCTGCTGGTTCCTTCATCACTGCCCTGCCTCACTTTTTCCAGGGACCGTGAGTTACAATATAACTACATTTAGGCAAATAATTACAGAGGATTTCAAGTGCTTAGAAGAGATAAATAGTTCAAGGTCAATAACAAGAGACAGCATTAAGCACATAACAGCTTACTAACTGTCAAGTCTATATTTTTTAAGACTAACCAATATTGATATGCATGCTGCTATATAAGAAAATACTAATTTGTACTTTAAAAAATATAACAGTACAAATGAGCTCAAAACTGAGATCTTTGGTGTTCTTTTGCTGTTGTGGTGAGTGGGTCTTACAGAACCACCTTTGTGACTGTCCTTGACATTGATAATAAGACAGAGCATCACCAGTGATTCATGGATGTCATGAAGAGAATAGAAAGAAACAAGTGCAAGTTCATTCATTCATTGTCTACTGTTTATCCGATCTATACTCGGGTCACGGGGAGCCTGTGCCTATCTCAGGCGTCATTGGGCATCAAGGCAGGATACACCCTGGATGGAGTGCCAACCCATCGCAGGGCACACACACACTCTCATTCACTCACGCAATACGGACAATTTAGAGATGCCAATCAACCTACAATGCATGTCTTTGGACCGGGGGAGGAAACCAGAGTACCTGAAGGAAACCCCCGAGGCACGGGGAGAACTCCACACACACGGCGGAGGCGAGAATCGAACCCCCAACCCTGGAGGTGTGAGGCAAACATGCTAACCACTAAGCCCCCCACAAGTGCAAGTTGTCTGGTTTAATTAAACCTGTATGTAGCAGACAACAAAGCAGACAAGCCAATGAGCAAGGTAATGTATGATGACAGATGGGTAATTGGCAGTAGTCTATGTAGTCTGGGGTTAAAACATCTAACCATCCAGTTAACAGCCAGATAACAAGCCACAGACACAACACAGGCAAAGTAACACGGAGAGTCCAGATTACTAAATGGAAACAGTATGAATTGCAGACTGATGTTTTCTGATAGTGATCAAGTGACTCAATGGGCACAAATGCTTGAATGGAGGGTCATGTTATGAAATGTGGGCTGGGGCTCATGGAAGTTGTAGACTGCAATTATGAAAGTTGAAAAGAAAAGAAAAGAAAAGAAAATGTTGACCAGATCATAAAACATTCATAGATATTCCTATTGTCTACAGTCAATGAAATTTGTTTTCCATTTGCCACCTTTACAAAGGCGAATTAAACGGTTAGGTCCTTGAAACAAAACGAGAGTTTGTTAAACCCTTCAGTAACTGGTAAATGAAACATTGCTCAGTTCTAGGGCCTAAGAGAAGTTGATGATAATGCATCAGGATTTCATTATCTATTGCAGGACTTTCCATGAGTGGGGGAAGTATACAGGTCAATTGGTCCTCTACACAGTTAATGCTCCTTTGCTCCATGAAATGAATTTGCAATGTTATGCTGGGATAGCAACAGGAAACTGAGGATTATGGGGTACTGATGCTGATGGCTGAAGCCCTGTACAATTGCCAAGTTCTAATTTTCAGCATGTACCAATTCTTCAACTGCATTAACAATTACATTAACATTTGTTGAGAGAAAACTTCCAGAACCATTTCCTGTGCAAACACAGGAAGTTTGTGTACCTCTGACTCAGACTGCTCTGTGAGACAACAAGGAGGATTTGGACTGTTCAGTGTTAATTTTGACAGCCACTTCTGATTTAGTCTTAGTCTTTTTCTTTAGACGAAAATGGTTATTAGTCTTAGTCACATTTTAGTCATTTTTGTCTTAAATAGTCTTAGTCTAGTTTTAGTCGACGAAAAGTCATTGCATTTTTGTCAAGGTTTAGTCATTAGTTTTAGTCAAACTGCAGTTACCAGCTGTAATTTTGTTAATTTTCTATATAAATTTAGACTAATTTAGAATAATCATAATTCTTCTCTTTTTAGACCAATTAAGCTTATGAGAGATTTGAATTAAGATAACAAGCTATATTGACAATGCACTCTTAGGACTTGTGCAACTCTACGTATCCCCTTTTCTTAGTTGGATATCAGCCTGCTGTGCTGCCCTTGCTCATTTATAAGGTAGGATCATACTTTAAGGATAGGCAAAAGTGGTCTATAGTTCAAATATCAAGTAAAAACCAAAAATGTTTACTTTAGCTGTTATGGAATAACTGCATTTATTTTCTGAAACTTCAAATAAATGTGCAATAATCAGACAGATGTTCAAAAGCAGCTGAACATATATTACTAACATACCTTTGCCTGCCAACAGTATTTACTGTATAATAACCATTAAGGGTGTACATTTGGAAGCAAAATAAAACTTTTTATGAAATCTGTCAACTCAGATATGGGAGTGTCAACTTCTCCAGAAAATGTAATTAGGGAAAAATCAAGGCAAAAATCATGTAGTTTATTACAGCCTTAAGCATACGTACATAGGCAATAACTTAAGCAACTTCCACATCCATCTGTCATTTTAGAAACAGCTTGCTATCTGCATGCTATTAAGTTAGTACAACAAATAGGCTATGGCCTAAATAATGTTGCAACGGTACATGATACAGATTTCATTAGAAACAGAACTGAACGCTGCCGAAAAGCCAAACTGTTGTACAATATATAATTAAGCATTGTACATTTATGAAAGTCTGGCTCAGAACTATGCAGTAAGGCTTCTGTGACAGTGTTTTTTTTTTCAGAGGAATTATAACAGAAATGCTTCCATATATAAGTTCTTTGTTTTCTTCCTAAAGCTTCAGGTGCTGAAGCCACTGCAGCTCACCAGGCCAGTTGGAGTTTATTTAGCCTACCTGCTAACAGTCTGAGATGGAAACGCCCCTTATTCAGTCACAGGGACACACATTTTCAAAGACAGTTAGCCGATACAAAGAGATCATTTATTTTGAATGTCCAATGCTCCTAAAAAAAAGCATTTTAGTCCAGTCTTGTCTCGTTAACAAAGAAACGTCTTAAATTTCGTCATAGTATTTATCATCAGATATTAGTTTGGTCTTAGTCTCGCTTCGTCTTAGTCAGAGAAAAAATGGTCGTTAGCGAATATTTTTCATCATCGTCTTCGTTAACGAAATTTACACTGGTACTCTTTAGAGACTCCATGTACAGAGTTTACTAAACAGATTAAAAAAAATCCTGTAGAGAAGTCATAGTCTGGACTTTCGAAGTCAAAACTGTAGACCACAGTGAAATGTGTACAGAGGGCAAACACAGCAAACACAGCAAGATAAACAGTCCAAAGTCATTACTACAGAAGCATGAGATAACATGCTAAAGAAATAGCAAATTAATGTATTTACAGGACTCTATGAAACACAGCATTAATACGGGTAACGGCCAACATGCAATGTGACAACAATAACAGTGTCTGAGGCATAGAGTAAACTGTGATGGTATTGTATTGCATGGATGCAACATTTAGAGTTTTGCATTATTAGAAAGTGACTCAACTATAACTTGTCTTTGGACAGGTACCAGTATGAGACGACAATCACACATTTCTCCGAATCTAATGAGACTGAATCCATACTGAATCCATGTCTTCCAACTAGGAGCCATTCACAAGACGATGAATCTAGTGCAGCTCAAACAGGTCAGTGACAGCCACTCTCTCGAATCAAAAGATACCAGATAAAGAAGTACAACACAACAAATGGGTGACTCATGAGGTAGGCGTATGAGTGTTTTGTGTAGCTTTTTCCCACAGCCTCAAATTATGCTCAGCAGAATGCTCTCAAACTGAAAAATACACAGGATAAAATTAGAGCACAATTAATTACACACAGGCATACTAATTATTTAAATTGCCTAATCCTTTTCCCGAAACATTATTTATCCAAAGTGACTTACAAATGAGGAAATATAAACAAAGTGATATATCAAGCAGAAGACAAAGTGCACAATGTAGACATGCAAGAGCTAGTATAAAGGCATTTTTTTTGTGTGTGTGTGGGGACAAGTTAGGGGTTAGTTAAGAGTACATGAAATATTGGAAGTTCATTCCACCACTGATGGACAGTCAGTTTAAAGGTTATTAAAAGGAACCTCATGCCTCAGTGAGTAGGCACAACAGGCATTAGTCATTAGCTGATTGCAGGTTGCGGGAAGGAGCATAAACCAGGGAACATAAGTAGTGTGAGTGTTGAGGTAAGGGTGTGCTGTTCTAGACAAACTTGTACGTGAGCATCAAGGCATTGAATTTGATGTGGGGCAGCTAGGTGAAGACAGTGGATCTGGGTTGCACTGTAGCATTCTGAATCATCTCAAGGGGTTTGATGGCAATAGAACCCCCTTTTGTTTATCAAAAAACAGATAAACTGTATCCCCACTAAAATCACACAACACAACACAATATAAGACAGTATAACATAAATTATTATTACTCTCTCCTCTTCAAGAAAAGTGTCTGCCACTGGGGAAAATTATGCCTACTGCCTGAAACATTGACCAAACCAAATATGATTGTTTTTTTTCTTATTTGTTGTCATTTTTTCTCTTTTCTACCTCCTTATCTTTGGATTTTTGTCAGGTGGCTGCTATTTTAAATGTGAAGTTATCCTTAATGATGTGTCTGGTTAAATAAAAGATTATTTCAAAATCATCATCACATGCTGACCCCAAAAGACCTAATACAAATCAAAATTCCTAGCATGGGATGTTGTTATATGATATCAGCACCCATTAGGTAGTGTTTATACTTGTCTGAATGAAACCTTTTGCAGAGTGTGAGAAAACAGCAGGATCCGCTTTATGGGTCCTCGTGTTTCTGGGTAACATGGTACGAGGGATTGGAGAGACTCCAGTGATGCCTCTTGGACTGTCTTACATGGATGACTTTGCCAGAAAAGAGAACACAGCTTTGTACATTGGTATGAAGAAACAGAACACACCCCAAGGCCTACCAAGGCTTACCAAGCTTACTGTTTTGGCATAGCACAAAAATTAATTAATTAAATAATGTTATCTTTGCTCAGTAGCCTGCACTTACACTCATATATTATTACAGGTCAGGTTGTTCAGCAATAAATGTTAATGAGTAAATAACTTTGTATGGCAGGGGTTAATGTGGAAGAAAAATGAGCAAATTATCAAATGACATACAGTGATATTGGAAATCAGAAATGTCAGAAATTTAAATCTCTCTCTCTCTCTCTCTCTCTCTCTCTCTCTCTCTCTCTCTCTCTCTCTTTCTCTCTCAATTTCAATCAATTTCCATTCAATAACCTAATACTCTGACATGTGTACTGTGATAAGAATTGGTTATTCCTAATGGCTGACGCCACTGTGTCCCTCTTTAAACACAGCATGTATACAGTGTTTTGGTATCCTGGGGCCTATGGTTGGCTTTATACTGGGTTCCTTCTGTGCCAAAATTTATGTGAATTTTGGAGCTGCAGACTTAGGTAACAACTATCTATCTATCTATCTATCTATCTATCTATCTATCTATCTATCTATCTATCTATCTATCTATCTATCTATCTATCTATCTATATATCTATCTATATATCTATCTATCTATCTATCTATCTATCTATCTATCTATCTATCTATCTATCTATCTATCTATCTATCTATCTATCTATCATCCCCATATTTCCATACGATTTTGTGTGTTATAAATGAGCAGTCTGTTACTAACTGATTTCTCCAGTTACATTAGTTCAAAGAAATACACATAGTCTGTAAGTGTATACTTTTTACATCAGTTAATCCATCTGCTTTTCCACACTATGTCCACAGACAGCATATCAATTAACCACAAAGACACACGTTGGGTGGGAGCCTGGTGGCTTGGCTTCCTAGTCACTGGTGCTGTGATGTTACTGGCTGGAATCCCATTCTGGTTCCTGCCCAGGTCACTGCCTAAGCAAGCAGAGGGTGATGCAAGAAAAAGCCAAGAGGTCGATCACAGTGAGCAAGATTCTTTTATCCCGGTGGACAGCAAAAACACTCCACCACCTGAGAAAGCTGAACCTGTCAACATGGTTGCCATGGCTAAAGGTACTTCACTGCTAATAAGAACATTCTCAGTTAATTTTAATAGTTTTTTGATAATTTAGTATTCACACACACACACGCACGCACACACACACACACACACACACACACACAGCTATATAGTGAAACAACCACATAAAAGATAAAAAGGTACAAGTTGGTAAGAGTCTGTTTGTAATATCCACATCCTTAAAAATGACCAGTCAAAATATCTTTTGACATATTGATTAATACAACTAGACTGGCTGCAGGCCTGGCAGTAGATACTTTCAAATCCAAAAGAATTGTTACTGTTCATTACACATAGCAAATTGTACGCTGAAGTGGCTTAGTATATCAAGCACTTCATTGTCCATCTTTAAGGAAATACCTTAAGCATTACTGAATGCTGTTGTGTATAGTGCATTAAATGTGAGATAATGCTTGTTGACTGTGTATTTTTGGTTAATACTGTAGATTTCCTGCCATCATTGAGGAGGCTTTTCAGTAACTCTATATACGTGCTTATCATCTGCACCAGTTTGGTCCAGGTCAACAGTTTTATTGGAATGGTTACATTTAAGCCCAAATACATGGAGCAGATTTATGGCCAGTCTCCATCTAAGGTTATTTTACTGATAGGTAAGTGTTTTCTTCATTTTCAGAAACATTAGAAATAAGTTACCTGATTTATTCATGTTTTTATTTTCAAGTGTAAATCTAAATCTTAGAGTGAATGTAGCATTGTAAATTCTAAGATGTAATGGTTAAGTGCCATGTCCCAGTTGCCATGAGGTAGAAGGCTGAGACATGTAGTTGCAGTTGAAGCTGATATTTAATGAAATACAAAGCAAACAAATTCAACACCTAAGGCTGAGGCAGAACATGAAGGTCGAAAGGCGAGCAAAAGTCTAAAGAACCAGACAAAAAAGTACAACAAACTGTACTGGTAAAGTTCTGATGAGTACACAAGTTGAACATTTGCTTCTTGGTGATAGTGTGTGTAACAGTCCTATGTATGTATATGTGTATATATAGTGCTGGTAATGATTAGTATCATAGAAATGAGTAGACAGTGAGTGCGCTAGGATGTATGTGTATTGAGATGAATAGTCCTGATACCAATATCCTACCCTAATTTGTATTTGACTTATACATTAAAATAAATATGGACTTGTGAATCACTACCTGGTCACAAGTGTATTGATACTACAACTGTTGTTAACAAAACATTAATTGTCTGTAACCTGAGCTCAGTATCAAACCAGGGACCCTGTTAAGCAGCAACAATATTTGCTTCAGCACCATGCCACCCAAAACATAGAAAAACTCATTGTAACGCATAAATCATTTACAGAAATGCTTGAAGGGATTGTTGTTACAATCTATTGCTGCTAACAAATAACTGGATAATCAAATCACAGAAATAACTAGACAAGAACTGATAAGAGCCATGTTTATACTTCATTTTAAAACATATATGCACATATGTGCACATTATGAACAACCTGAACACCTAATAAATTGAACAAAATTTTATGAATGCACACATTAAACAAACCCTTCATATAAAAGCCTCAAAAGTTAATAATTGTATTATGAATAAGCAAAATAGGTGTATTTTTTTAAGGAGTTGTTTTTTCTGTTTCTACCAGGCATTATGAATATACCTGCTCTGGCTTTGGGAATTGTCTTAGGAGGCTTTGTGATGAAAAAGTTCCAACTGAGTGTACTTGGTGCAGCCAAGATGTCCATTTCCACCTGTTTTATTGCTTTTGTTCTCATGCTGAGCCAGTACTTCCTACACTGTGGAAACGCACAGGTGGCAGGGCTTACTGTGTCCTATGAGGGGTAAATACAATTCTAATGTTTGCTTACATTATTCCATTTTTATTTTCTTTTTCTTTTTTATTGAATGCTTTGAAGATGGGAATGTTTATGATTTGAACCCTCTTTATAAAAGATTCATTTAACAAACCTTAGAAAGTGCACTAATTTGCATATTCAATCTAAAAATTGTAATTAGGTGAATGAAACTGTGTGCAAAGTAATGAGAGCAGGCAAGATTTAGATAAGACGTTCAGCTGTGAGTGTTATAGTTCAAAGCACCTGGAAGAGTAACATTACATGTTAATAGGTTCATGCT
The DNA here is from genome assembly GCA_033459395.1 of Hemibagrus guttatus. NCBI lineage: Eukaryota > Metazoa > Chordata > Actinopteri > Siluriformes > Bagridae > Hemibagrus > Hemibagrus guttatus. The sequence continues at coordinate 15,097,137 of JAUCMX010000018.1, forward strand.
AGGTTAATAACCTCAATTACACACAGTAAGACAATACAAAAAAGTTCCATATGGTGAATTCTTACATATAAATATTCCATCAATATATATTGAATACATAAAGCATAACACTAATAATCACAATTATTAATTATTAAATTTCCTCAAATATATAATACGATTATAGGTTATGGAGTTTAATGTCATCATGTAGTAATGTAATAAATCAGTTTAGATGCTTTGTAAAATTTTGTCATATAGATGCATTTTGTAAATCTTGTCTGACTATCGGTTGCTTGTTGTTAAAAATTCCTTGAACGACTGACATCTCCATGTCAGTCTTCATGATAATGATTATAAAGTATTAGCAACTTCACAGCTTTCAAAATAAAATTATTTAAAAAATTTTGGTGGTATAATACAGATGTAATTATGTCAAATACAGCTTGAACCTTATTCTTTTGCAGCACCTAAAATGATTAAGCTTTATGTAGGACATAATAGCTACAGCTACTTGGTGATTTTTTTCCCCCTTTTGTACAACCAATGCTAATGATGATTTTGGTTTCTGTTTCTTCCTGGCAGTTTTCCAAACATTTCCTTACAGCAACAGAGTTTGGTGTCCCAGTGTAACTCAGTGTGCTCCTGCTCTCTGAAACACTGGGACCCAGTATGTGCCTACAACGGCCTTACATATTCCACACCCTGCCTTGCGGGCTGCCAGAGCGCCATTGGACAAGGCAAGGACATGGTGAGTTTCTCTGCTTGAAATAACTGCCTTTTCAATGCATAGTCACATACATAATGTGCCTGTCATATCCAGGGTACTATCAAGACCATAAGTAATCCACAGCAGATCAGTCTGGCTTTTCAGCTGCATATCTGCACTAGCTCCTGGCAGGAGAAAGATCAACTTCAGTAGTAATGTGCTGCACCAACTCCAGTGGCTCTCACGATTTCTAGTGTTTTTTCTTTCTTGAATAAGAACAAAATTTTAAAATTTCATATGCCGTCTGACATTTTTGCTTTCTGTATTTATGAATGATTTATTAATATCTGCTCTTAAAATCTGTATCTTTCACTCTGTCTGAATGAGACCAAACTGACATAGAGGCCTGGGGTAATTTTCTAATTTACAGGTGCTTATCTGTGATTTTATTTTCTTCTGGATTGGCCTTGTTGATATTTTTCTCCATACTGTTCTGAGAAAATTACAGGCCAAATTATGTTCTGCCAAATTCTGTGGTTGTCTGTTGTTTTACATCCTGTCTGTAATTTTACCTGCAGATGTCACTTCATGTTAAAAAAAAAAGGTTTCTGTGCTGTACTTGCTATATTTAGTGTTGTTGCACATGCTTCAGCGACCCTTCCTCAGATATAACACTTCCCAAATAGTGAAAGGAAAAATGGGTGAAAAAAAAAAATGTATTTGACAATTAGCCAAATATACTCTGGGGGTAAAACCTTAATTACACACACTACCACAAAGGATAAAGCATTTTCAGGAGGAGCAAGAAAATAAAGTCATTCTGAAAAGAGATCCAGCAGGCTAATTAAAATAGGGAATATATTAAAATACCAGCTACAGGTATTAAGAATTATATTATAAATAATGATTCATTAAGGGGGCATGGTGGCTTGGTGGTTAGCATGTTTGCTAGCATGTTTGCCTCACACCTCCAGGGTTGGGGGTTTGATTCCCGCCTCCGCTTTGTGTGTGTGGAGTTTGCATGTTCTCCCTGTGCAGTTTCCTCCGGGTACTCCAGTTTCCTCCCCCAGTCCAAAAACATGTATGGTAGGTTAATTGGCAAATCTCTAAATTGTCCGTAGAGTGTACCGTGCATTGTGCCTGTAGTCTCCTGGGATAGTGTGGTATTTGGCAGTATAATTAGCAATAAGCAGACGAGACAGAATTAATGATCATCCATCATGTCTTTACTTAACTCACGTTCATACTTTCACTTCATCACATCACATCCGGTTCAGCTACACAGTTCATAGTTCCTATTTCAAAATAGTAGTCACAATGCAGTTACTCATGAACAAAACAGATAGGCTCCAGGTTCCCTGTGACCCAGTAGTAGGATAAGCAGGTATAGAAAATGGATGGATGGATGGATAATGATTAATTCACTGCCAGTTCCTTAACTGCTAACCATTTACACTTATCATTATTATTTGTTTTTTTTTTTCCTTTTTTCTTTAAAGGTCTTTCACAATTGCTCATGTGTTGCTGAAGCACCGCTCCCTAGTATAAACATGTCTGCAGTGTTGGGGCAATGTCCACGCAAGGACAACTGTGATTACATGTTTAAGATTTACATGGCGATGACTGTATTAGGGGCTTTTGTCTCAGCCAGTGGAGCCACTCCGGCATATATTGTTCTGCTTAGGTAAGCCATTCAGAATGTTTGCCTTCAAGCTTATCAGATTTTGATGAAAATAATCGTCTCCTCTACTTTTTAGGACTATTCAACCAGACTTGAAATCTTTGGCTCTTGGAATGCAGATGTTAATAGTCAGGACTCTGGGTAAGAGGATTAGCATTTCACATCTATTCAACATTTAGATCACGCTGATGGCAAAGCAAGATAACTCTATGGTGATTGATATAATCATGGATTATTTTCAGGTGGAATCCCTCCTCCAATATATTTTGGAGCTTTGATTGACAGGACATGTCTGAAGTGGGGAACAAAGCGATGTGGAGGCAAAGGTGCATGTCGACTCTACAACGCTGATGCATTTAGGTGAATATATACATATTCAAACAGCAACAAAAAAAATTGTCAAAATCTGTTATTGCCTAAGCACTAGTTTGAGGAAAGAGTGCCTAGATTCTGCTTGATGGGATATGGCTATGGCTTTTTTGTTTTTAATTTAATTCAGTAGTGAATTTTTAAAACATTTATAGAACATAGTATGCAAAATATATTTTGTTGTTATCTACCTTATAAAACCCATTCCAATTACAATAGGTCTGTGTTTAAAAACTGTTACAGAGTATACCTTGTGTGTCATGATGGGTGCAATAAGTGATACATATGTTCCTCTTTATTTTGCCCAGCATAGTACATCTGAGTGTAATTGATGTGATAAACTTAAACTGGATATTTTTTTTTATTATATAACGTAGATCAAGATATAGATCACAGGCTTCAAAAACTGTCAGAAACAACATTGTAAGACTAGAGTAGTGTTTACATTTTTACATGACTGTTTGTACCTTGCAGAGTGACTTACTTGGGTCTCATCTATGGTCTGTCTGCTCTGGCCTTTCTGCTCTGGGCACTACTATTAAAAAGAATATCACACCACCAACAGGAGCTGGCACTAGAAAACCAGGCCAAAGACACAGAGCCAGAAGCCAACAGCATGGCCAAGGATAATGTAAATGCCCTGTCAGCTGTTGTGATGTGCAAGGAAGAGCTGGATAGAGAAAGCAGTATCTGAATTCTTATGTGCAAAAACAAGCAATGTTCTATGGGCTCTTATGCTGATTACATGATGAAAATCTTGTACAGTGTACAGTTTGTGATGTGAGCTTTTCTGTGCTGGGAATTCTCTTACAAGATTGTATGTTCCTGAAATTGCTCATTACAACACACGCTCTTTGAATGAGCCATTTATTTTGTATTTTAATAAGTGTTCTTAAATGTGCCATCTTTAGTCATACTTTTTAATTTTTTTATTTGTATCTTAATTGTTTTATAGACTTCAAAATTATAATGTAGTGAGCACTGATTAAAAGTGCATAAGTGGATTTTTATAGAAAATACTTTTGACCTTAATATTTATATTCCTTTATATGATTTTAAACATACCATTAAACCACACAAAGAACACTATTAGATCTCAACAGTCTTATAAAATCTATAACATACATAAATAAATAAATAAAAAAATAAAAAATAAAAATAAATAAATAAATAAATAAATAAATAAATAATACATGTTAACTCCACTATCAGTTTAGTAATAATTAGTAGTTAACTTCTGTAGTAAAATTATTGTCCACTACAGAAGAAATAATGATGCTGGGCTTTTTAGCTTGGGTTCTCACATGGTTGGGAAAAGACAGTTACATTTTATCTATTTTATTCATACAAGAGGTCAGTTCTTAATAATAGCTACAAGATATTTAGTTTTTAAATATCTAAATATTTTTCAGTGTTTTTTTTTACTATATCATATTTTCAGTGGGTCAAATGTTTGCATTCACAAAGTTGACTGTTTCTTTAAACAGTTTGGAAGATTCCAAAAATTGATGTAATGATGTTTTTTGAAGGTTTTTATTGACCAGTTGCCAGGTTTAGTGAAAATGAACCTGTGACTATATTTACAAACGCTTTGTTAATATTTAGTGGCATTGCATTTTATTGGCTTAACAAATTCTTGGCATATCCATCCACAAGTGTCTCAAAATACTTCGCCACAAATTTTTCCAAAAATATTTCTATGGAATTCATGTCCAGGATGATGTTTATAAGCTTTCTTGTTAAAACTTTGGAGGCATACCTAGTATTATTATCCTGTTGTTAGACCAAGTTGTCTTGAATTGCTGCTTCAATGTTTATACATAATCCTCTTTCCTCATGAGGTCATCTATTTTCTGAAGTGCACCAGTAAACACAGCATGTTGCTTCCACCTTCTTGCTTCAGACTTGGGATATTATTCTTCAGATTAATAGGCTTACACTTAACAGCTTAAATAGTATAGGCTTGGTCCATTCTGCAGGTCTTCCACAACTGCAGTCGAGTGCTGAATCTTTCACCATAGAGGGCAGCATTGCTGTGTCTCTTGGACAGTGTCCTCACAAATCAGAGTTCCACCTCATACTGTCCTGTCTGAAAGTATTGGAAATTCAAGGCCATCTCTATTGTTTTGGCTATAATTTTAAGATATTTGAGTTTTAAATAAAAAGATCAATATAACATGACAGAGCATATTTTCAGCTTTAAATTTCTGATATTTAAAATCGTAGATATTAACTTAGAACATGGCACTTTTGCTGGCAAGTCACCCAATTTTTAACTTTTATGTTCCTTTATATGATATTAAAGTTGTCATTAAACTTTTTGATAAAGATTTTTGTTGATTTTCCATCTCCATTGCTATCAGTCCTTGTTTTTACCACTGCTGACTAGGCTAAATGTAGAGGAAACAGTGTGTTGTAGTGGTTGTAGTTCTGATGAAACAACAGACTGAGAGACTGGTGATTGGTATATCTATATAGTTATAGACTGAGCTTTTCTTATTAGTACACTTTATAGAATTTAGTGTTCACCCAGGGTGATTTATAAAAAATCAAATGTACAATCTAAATTTTATTCGTGTTGGTATCCCTACAGTGCATCAGGAGAGTACTCACAGCTCTTCACTTTTTCCACAATTTTTTATGTTACAGCCATATTGCAAAACGGATTAAATTCATTATTTTCCTCAAAATTATACAAACAACACCACATAATGACAATGTGAAAGAAGTTTGTTTGAAATCTTTGCAAATTTATTAAAAATAAAAAATGAAAAAATCACATGTACATAAATATTCACAGCCTTTGCCATGACACTAATCATCCTTGAGATGTTTCTACAACTTCATTAGAGTCCATTTGTGGTAAATTCAGTTGACTGGACAAGATTTGGAAAGGTACACACATGTCTATATAAGGTCCCACAGTGCATGTCAGAGCACAAACCAAGCCATGAAGTCCAAGGAATCGTCTCGAGGATTGTAGGATTGAGGAGGATTGTATCGAGGCACAGATCTGGGGACGGGTACAGAAAAATTTCTGCAGCATTGAAGGGCCCAATGAGCATAGTGGCCTCCATCATCTGTAAATGGAAGAAGTTTGGAACAACCAGGACTCTTCCTAGAGCAGGCCGCCCGGCCAATGTGAGCGATTGGGAGAGAAGGGCCTTAGTCAGGGAGGTGACCAAGAACCTGATGGTCATTCTGAAAGAGCTCCAGAGTTTCTCTGCGAAGAGAGGATTAACTTCCAGAAGAACAACCATCTTTGCAGCACTCCACCAATCAGGCCTCTCCTCAGTAAAAGGTAAATGACAGCCTGCCTGGAGTTTGCCAAAAGGCAAACTGAAATTAAACTAAATAAAAAACTAAAACTAAAAAGAGAAACAAAATTCTCTGGTCTGATGAAACGAAGATTGAACTCTTTGGCCTGAATGGCAAGCGTCATGTCTGGAGGACACCAGACACCGCTCATCACCTGGCCAATACCATCCCTACAGTGAAGAATGGTGGTGGCAGCATCATGCTGTAGGGATGTTTTTCAGCAGCAGGAACTGGGAGACTAGTCAGGATTGAGGGAAAGATAAATGCAGCAATGTACAGAGACATCCTTCATGAAAACCTGCTCCAGAGCCTTCTGGACCTCAGACAGTTTAACTTACAACAGAACAATGACCCTAAGCACACTGTAAATGTGCTTGAGTGGCCCAGCCAGAGCCCAGACTGGAACCCGATTGAACAGCTCTGGAGAGACCAGAAAATGGCTGTGCACTGATGCTCCCTGTCCAACCTGATAGAGCTTGAGAGGCCTGGCAAAAAAGAATGGGAGAAACGTCCCAAAAATAGGTGTGCCAAGCTTGTAGCGTTGTACTCAGAAAGACTTGAGGCTGTAATTAGTGCCAAAGGTGCTTCAACAAAGTATTGAGCAAAGACTGTGAATACTTATGAATTTTTTTGTTTTTTATTTGTAATAAATTTTCAAAGATTTCAAACAAACTTCTTTCACATTGTCATTATGGGGTATTGTTTGTAGAATTATGAGGAAAATAATGAATTTAATCCCTTTTTGGAATAAGGCTGTAACATAGCAAAATGTGGGAAAAATGAAGCGCTGTGAATACTTTCCGGACCCACTGTAAATTTGCAACAATTTTTCCAGAGAAGCCGGATGTTTCGTATGAATGTCATAAGCAAATATGTAAACAAATTTTCCAGAGAAGCAGGATGTTTCAGTTGAATTTCCTTCATCAGTTGTGTAAGAAAACATGTACACAATGTTTCCAAAGAAGCAATTTAATTTTGGTATAAGTTTTCCTTATCAGCTATGTAAGAAAAAAATACATAAAGTTTCTATTGTCCTCATTCACTGGACTGCCAATTTTTTTTTTGTTTTGCTATCTGGCTTTAAACCAAAGACATTTGGGTTTCAGATTAAACGGGATTAAAAGATGCAACCAAATATTAAGTGTTATTTACTTTAAGACTACTTATTCCAATAATTTTTCTGACCTAAAAATGAGGTGGTAGCAAAGGTTCCAAGATGTTTAACACATTTTTACATCTTTTGTCTTATATTCATCCATCTTTTGATCTCACACCAAAATGTTTTGAGAGGACTGTATATAAAATATTCATTTCAATTTAATCAATATTTATTCAATATACTCTTGCCATTCACTTTAGTAGGAACACCTGTATACCCGTATACCAATTATGCAGTTATCCAGTTTACTTGCATTTTCATTTAAATTGCCACATTTTATGCATCTTCATAAACATCATAAACCATAACTTCTACCATATGCTCCAAAGCAACCTTCAGGATGGCTCTCCAGTGTGTAACTGCATTTATAAGCAACCTTGTGTTTAAACACACTCTTATTGACAATCCATGACTTCCATGACATTTCACCACTTGGAATTTATTCACAAATACCATGCCAACATGTGAGAATGTATTTATGACATTTACAACAAAAAGTATACAGGGAAAAGTTTGCTTGCTCTTGGCTCCTGGCCACACATGGCTGTGGCATCTTCAGGACTTAAATTTAAAATCTCCCAATAGGGTGAATACTTTTCAGTGGGCCATGTAATAGCACTTTGTAAACTTTGTGCTATGTTGATGTTGTTTTTGTTGATGATGATGATGATGTTGATTATGATGATGATTAATTAACCTGGCCATAAAAACTGCTTCTAATTCAAATGGTCCTGCTTCTAATTCAAATTAGTTATATTTTCAGGGTAATAATAGTGCCCATATGTAGGGTAAAGCATGATGAGTCAGCTTTCAGCTACTGAAGAAGAAGTTGCTTTCGGCTGCCCTTCCTGACGCAACCCTCCCATCTTTCCGGGCTTGGGACCAGCACTGCGTCCAGTGGCTGGGGTTGAGGCATTGGCTGGGAATCGAACGCGGGCCTTCCACATGATAGGCGAGAAACCTACCACTGAGCCACCAACTCCAAGATATCACATATGCTCATTTTCAATTGCAGACCAAAATATTTTCTGTTCATTTTTGCCTTTTAAAATCTGTCTAATCTAATCTTAAAATGTGTCTTTGTCATAATATATGCACTATGCCACATTATCATGTCAAATGTCTCAGCTATTATGAACAGTTTTATCAGTAGTCTTACAAAATTATTAACCATGACTGAATTAGCATCTGACCCCACAGAAATTTATCAGGTGACAAGTCGAGTAAACATTCTGCTACACTCTAGATAGCTTAAAAGAAAAATAATTAGAGAGAAAAAACTAGCACACTGGTATAATGATCACACATGTACCTTAAAACAGACCACTAGAATATTACAAATTAAATGGCATCAAACTAAATTAGTAGTATTTACAGCCTCCCAAGCTGCAGAAAATTTCTTTGTGTTGCTAGATTAGTGTATCTTTAAACCTGAATTGAAGATAACAAAAATAATCACAGATTTTTATATAATCATGTTTGAAGATTAAAATTTATAAGGAATAAGACCACCACAGAAATCAGGCATATATTTGGAACGAGAAAATTTGATATTGTCAATATTATTTAGATCAGTGTTTATTATGTTTTACTCCCCTTTGAGAGACTAATATCACTCATTTTACCTTCAAAGTCATGTGCACTAGATATCAAGCTCTTAGCATTGGCTATGTACCTTTTAAACAAACTTAAACCTTTTAAAGAAACAGTTATTATACCCCTGATTAAAAAGCCTGACCCTGTCAACTGTCCAACTATAGACCGATATCAAACATCTCCAAGAACCTAAATAAGGTTGTAGCACAACAGACATGCTCATACCTACATAAGAATAACATTCATGAAATGTATCACTTAGGATTTAGGCCTCATCATAGCACAGAGACAGTGCAGGTTAAAGTGGTAAATGACCTACTACTTGCCTCTTGACACGGTTGTGTCCCTGTAGTTTGACCTTAGTGTGGTTTTTGACACCACTCATACTATTCTTCATGATGGACTAGAAAATGTTGTGTATTTAAGGGAACAGCCAGTCTTATTTGACTGATCGTTATCAATTTGTAAATATAAATGGTGACTGTGCATACTGTACCAAGGTAAAGTTTGGTCTTTCAGTTTTGTTTTAGGCCTAGTGCTGCTTTCTTTATATGCTACTTCTAGGCACAATTATTTATAAACATGACATTAATTTCCACTATAATACTGATGACAGACAATTGTATGTTTCAGCAAAGCCAAATGAGCTTAATAAAGTTGAGGAATGTATAAAGGACATCAGACAATGGATGCTTATTTATTCACTCCTATTTAATTCATACAACATAGAACCACTTGTACTAGGACCACATGCAGACAGAAATAAGCTTTCTGATTACAAATGAACTCTGGATGATCTTTCTGTTTCTTTGGTATGATTATTGACTCCAGTCTTTCATTTGAAGCTCATGTATATAACATTACACAGACAGCCTTCTTTCATTGCTAAGATAAGTAATTTGTCACACATTCAAGCTTTCGTAACCTCTAGGCTGCATTATAATATATAATATCGTTTCTGTGTGGATGTTCCAATAAGTGCATAAGCAAGCTCCAGTCAGTCCAGAATGTAGCAGCTACAGTCCCAAGGACAAGAAAATATGAACACATCACTCCTATCTTATCAACACCACACTGGGCTCATAGTCGAATTTTGCATTGATTATAAAATACTACTACTGAACTACAAAAGCACTTATTTTTGTGATCCACAAACTGTGTTCACAGTTTTCTTTTCTTAGCTAAATGAGAAGTTTCACAGGCATACAGTGTTTTGATGAACTGGAATTTTTTGATTTCTGGATGGTGTCACCCCCACCACTCTCATACATTCACTCGGATATGTAAGATTTAAAAGTATGGCTTGCCGCTTAATGTTCCAAGGCGTTCTCATGTCTGTGTCACCTTCTGGACCCCCTTAGTTATGCTGTCATAGCTAATCTTGCCAGAGTCCTTGCTTCCACTCTGCACACTATGCACATATTACTTAACCATTACATTATAATAAGAATACCTAATATTCAGTGTTTCTCTATCTCTCTCTCTCTCTCTTTCTCTCTCTCTCTCTCTCTCTCTCTCTCTCTCTTGTTACTCGAGATACCAGTGATCCTGACCCTATCTAGACTTTCCTGACCCATCCTGATGCCCTGCTTATGGTTGGAGTTCTCATCTTTTGGAGGCTGCTCACTGCTGTTGATGATGGCCACACGTGGGACTGCTGTGTATAGTACCACATAGAAACCATAGAGATGATTTTGGGCAGTGGTGGCTCAAGTGATTAAGGCTCTGGGTTGTTGATTGGAAGGTCGGGGCTCAAACCCTAGCACCGCCAAGCTGCTATTGTTGGGCCTTTAAGCAAGGCTGATAACACTTTTTACTCCAGTGGTGCTGAGCTCTGACCCCAACTTCCAAAGCAGCCATATGTGAAAAAAAAAAGAATTTCACTGTGACAAAAGTAAAGGCTTCTACTAAGTCTAACATTTAATATCTTCAACAAGACAGTCTTCATGTTAAAATGTGTCTTCAATGTTAAAAAATTAGCTTTGTTAAAAGCTCTATATAAATAAAATTTAAATTTAAATTAAATTAAATTGAAGTTTAACCAAAAGGAATTTTACAAATACTTTATAAAGATTTTACAAATCTTTATAATCCCAATTCTCTGTCAAGAAATGTTTATTTCATAATCCTTTTAGACAACTCCATTGATATCACTAACCCATTAGGACACTCCTTTAAATGTTTTATTACACTTAGTGAATGTTCTTGTAAATAGTCTTGGCCATCCAGTGGTATTTATCTGTAATGCAAATACTTAAACAAACTTCCTTTACTGGACACATTTGGCTATCTGATCATCTTGAAAGGGTACTGGCATTAACTCAACTCAAATTAAAAACTGTTAATATTTACATGTTTTATCTAGCAAACATTTATATTTTAATATCTTTGTGTATGGATGAGGTTGGTTTATTTCTGAATAATAACCTTCTGATGTACCTTCTCATGCTTCTCATGGCTATAGTTTGTCTGACCTGTGACTTTTTCTGTTTCCATCTCAGTCTGATTTTCAGCCATGTGTGAATTTGAACAAAAGTATTTGTTCTTATCTTATCTTCGAGAACTCCCATTAAATATGTTAAACTGGGTACAACTGTGTTCATTTTTAAATCCATCTAAGACCAACACTATCTCTGAGGTTGGACAGTATCGCAGAAAATATGATCATATCACTACTACTGTATTGAAGAATGAATGAAGAAACTGCATATAAAGCTTTGTATTGAAATAATTATTATGAGAAGTGTTCAGTTACAAAGTTCTATGGGAGTGTGGTCAGAACAAAGCCATTTCTGAAAAAGGCCCTGTTAAAATGTAGATGTAGTAGCCATCTGATTTAAGGCAAGCACAATGCTTGGCACAAACAAAATACAACCCAACTCCAAAGTAAAACCTTCCCTGTGATCATGTACATTGGTAGTATTGTTCTCTATGATTGCTTTACAGCAGGATCTAAGATTAAATCTAAGATGTCCATTAAAAAGGGAAGGGTTTGAATGCTTAATCTTACATTCATAACCTTGTGTTGATCATAGTAGGGAAATGAGTCTGGTTATAAAAGGCATGGCAGGAAGGAATCCTTCACACACTTAATTCATGTTTGGTAGGTACAGTGTCCAAACATGGCTCAGCACAAGATACTGTTAGGGATTTTAGTCTTTATCACAGGTAAGTGCTTTTGCTTAAATTAATTTCTAACTGGGATTTTATAAGTACATTGTACAGGCTTTGCATGTTGTGTCATGAACATGAAAACTTAAATATTATTTTAATAATTTAATTTTATGGCATTCTAAATGTTGATTTGATTTTTTTCTCCCAGGTCACTTTGGCTCAGTCTCAACCCAAAGCCCAAGTAAGTAGTTGACCTAAATACACATGGAAATTTAAAATGCTAGATCATCCACATCTCAAATAAGTTGGGTCTGATAAACAAATAGTGCCCAGATGTACAACAAAGCATAGCTAGGCAATTTCCTTTATTTTTATTCTTAATTATACTTCTATATTAATTATTACTTAAATCTTGACCTTATTTTAATTACATTCAATTATTTTATTCTTTATAATACCCTGTATATTAAATATTTTTCAGATGTGTGCAAGACCTTTGGCAGTGGGGTCATACAGACTTTCAGTATGAACATGTTCCATGTGAAAACCACATGTCCTGTAACACTGACACACTTCTCACATAAGGGAGTTGAGTGTTTTATCTCTGTGCAACGTAATCAAACTGGCTTCTTGACGAAAGTTAACATTTTGGTGAATAAAATTGCTACGATCATTCAGGATGGCATCCTCACCGTGGAAGGAAACAGGTATCTCACCCGACACCTGAAATACATACAAAAATGAAATATTAATTCATCCTTACTTTCCTAGCCTAAATAAATGTTAATCTATTATTAACCTATTATATTTTTATGTTTAATTTGTACTCATTTGCACATGAGAACTTTCCTTGGTGATTAAAGTCACATAGAGTGTTACTGTATTTAATTATTCTATAAAATTACAGGAAAAATATATTTTATATATTTATATATGTTTAACCTAATTTTTATCACCTTCTGATATGCAAATATTTAAATTATTTATCATAACATTTTTAGATTAGCCATCACATACTTGTCATTGTGAATACCACTTACGTTTTCATGGATTCAACCAATGTGTGATCTCTACAAAATGAACCTTACTAATGTTTTTATGATATACTTTTACAGAGTCTCTATGCCCTATGACCACACCTATCTGAGAGTGTATTCATTTGGCATTTATACAAGGTTTAAATGCAAAGTTCTGCCACTTACTGTCACATGGTACAGTTTACCTGAAGGTGTCACTTCACTTTCGGTTAGTACAGCAAATCAGCAAGACACTTCTAGTGTCTCTATACAACCGCAATTACAAATGATTATTCACAGTGTATGGCTAAATAGATAGGTACGTCTGAAAGGCAAATCTATAAGTCTGAATTTAAATTTTGTTCAGGGGAAAAGAATATTTCATAATTTTTTACAATTATCAGTTATACACATTGATATTTCAATGGACAGATTTGTTTGTAAATAATCTAATAAACATCATACTCACCTAGTATAAAGTTCATAATATAAAGTTCTTCTTGCTGTTAACATATGCTGATTAGCCTTAACATTAAAACCACCTGCCAAACATTGTGTAGGTCCTCCTTGTTAAGCCAATATATCTCTGACCCTTCAAGGCATGGACTCCACATAACCTCTGAAGGAGTGCTGTGGTATCTAATAAATCCCTTAAATCCTGTATGTTGCAAGATCAGACTTGTTTGCTACTCAGATACACAATCAGCCTGATATCTGGGAATTTGGATGCCACGTAAAAAGTGTTCAAGCGAATTGCTCTATGGCCCAGTTCTGATGCTCACATGCCACATGCACTTTCTGCGCTGGACTTGGGTCAACATGGGCACTTGGCTAAACAGTCCCATTTGCAGCAAGCTACAATGCATTGTGTTCTGATACCTTTCTATCTAAGCAGGCATTAACTTTTTCAGCAATTCGTGCTACAGTAGCTCTTCTGTGGGATCAGACAAGGTAAACTAGCCTTTGCTCCCCACTTGTATCAGTGAGCCTTGGATGCCCATGACCCTGCCACTGGTTCACCTGTTGTCTTTCCTTGGAGCACTTTTGGTAAGTACTATTCACTGCATATAGGGAAGACCGCACAAGATCTGCTGTTTTGGAGACCCTCTTACCCAGTCATCTAGCCATCAAAATTTGGCCCTTGTCAAAGTCACTCAGATTCTAACACTTGCCCATTTCAACTTCGTGAACTTATCCCACCCCTTGATAAGTGCCACTGTACTAAATAAAACAATGTTGTGCACTTCACCTCTCAGTGGTTTTAATGTTATGGCTGATCAGTGTAACCTCATTAAATAACAAGATGTTAGACATATTTAAGTAGACCACTGTGTTTGTTAAACAATCTCCTTACCAGATATAATCTTTGCAAGATGACACCAAAGTTATAAAATAACCTGAAAAAAAAAAAAAGATTTCCAAATTCAATTTCACTGTTATTATAGGTGGAACTGGACATGAACTTAATTGCTGGGATGACTGGGAATTGTGGGAGTATGAATAGTTCAGGTTAGTGTCAAAATTCAATGCAAGTGTGCAATTATGTCTCTTTTATATAAGCTTAAGTTTTATTGAAGTTTATGAACATACCACACCACCAATTTTATTTTATTTTTCCAGAAGTACAGCCCCTTGATAAGAATATCATACGTGACAATGAATGTTGGATTAAAGATTCCATTACTGAAGATGATAAGAAAGGGGTAAGGGTTCTGAAAACACTCGAGCTTCAGAGAGCCACAATTTCCTTAAATTGTATCAACCAGAAACTATGATGTCACAGAAATTGGGTATACAAGGAGCTAAATGAGTTTTACTTGCAGCATAACATGAACAGGTGTATTTTTATTGCGTTTCTTTATTGATTGTCTCTTCAACTAGAACTGAAGTGACCAGTGTTCTGTAATTGTTAGTTCCTCCAATAGTTTATATTTTGTAACAGCACAGGCACCAGATATATGTTTTTCACATTTTTTTCCACTTTTTTATGCAAACACTTTATGAATCAGCTTAATCTAAAAATACAATAGTGGATCAGCATCGTCTTTCAGCAAAAATGTTACCTCAATAAAATAGAAAAAAATTGATCCCCTGATATGTATAAACATGAGAGGTGCCTTTCCCCTGTTTCTTAAGCTGTAGGATGTAACAACTCAGATACTTTCACTTCCCATTATGGAATATGAGGTCTGGCTGGAATGATTATACCCTGGCCTCCTATCATAGACAAGCTATACCCAAAACAAATTATAGCAAAGTCTCACTCCATTTGCATATGTCAGAAACTACACAATCAAATGCATGCATGAATAACTCAAACATTTATGTTTTGTTTTCTAGACTTGTATGAGCTTTAAAAGTAGGGCCAGAGAATGTATTGAAGATTTGGATAATTTTCAAAGTCTCTGCCTACAAAACATGCACAACGCACATAAGTTAGTGCAATGTGATTTCTATGAGGAGTTCCTTCGCACCTGTGATGATGAAAACGTAAAACAAACAATCCGATCAGTAACTTCATGTGGTAAGTGCACTTTTTTTAAACATAGCATATTATTTAGAAGGCCATATTATTCACAAACTATATTAAAAATAATAAATGTGAAATTCCCTGCAGAGGCGCATCGCTGTCCTGGAGATTTGGAATATAAGGATTATGATGTTGCTTTTCCTCCCACCTGCTCCAACCCCAAGCCTCAGACAGAATTCAAAACCAGGACTTGCCTTCCTAAAGCAGGTGCATATTTTTTTTTAGTTCTCAGTGCTGCAATGAAACTGGTAACCATCAACTATCAATGTTTAAGGTGTGCTTTATTATTAAATACATTGGTGGTCTAATAATAGCATAAGCAAACAAATGACATCCTTTGGTAATCAGCTCATGGTGTTGGGTTTTGTTTAAGCTTGTAGAAGTTTTTTTTTTTTTTTTGACCTGGTAACCTGAAAAAGACAGGAAAATGAGGATTTTCTCCATTTCAGATGTAATGATAATAACAAGTTTGTAACAAGTTCAGTTTGTCACTTTTTGTAGGCTTGTTTAACCTCTTTAGCTTTTTCCTATTTTGATTCAAATCCAAATGAGCTGTTTTGATCATATTCAGACAAAGAAATATTAACTATAAATTTGTGTAATGTCAGCTTATTTGAGCGTACATTGATATATTTTATTTCATATTAATGAATTCTAAACATTTTCCATTTGTATTGACAGAAGCAATGTAGTCCTGAAAGTCCAGTTAAAACCATGTGAGACTGGAACAAATCTGGCAGGGCTTCCATATTTATATCCATATCCATACTTACTTGTGGGCAGACATGATTTTAGTTAATATCATAAATTGCTTCTACTTGCATGTTCTGATTGTAAATTCCAGAGATTCTACACAAAATGTGTAAAGCTTGGCAGGTCTTTGAATGTAATCTAATCAAGTAAAACAAAGTAAATGTCATTGGAAACCATGGTACTCTGTGCAAGACTGTGCAAGATTTATTTAAATGTTAAATTGCACAAATCTTGTTTTGTTTTTTCTAATTATATTATTGCTGTTTTCTTACTTAGTTTCTTACTGAATTTGAGACATGTATCTTTAACCTATTATCAAGTGATAGCTAACCTTTCCATTTACTTTTCTCTCACTCCCTCTTTTACTTACCCTCTCTTTTCCTCTCTACTTTATTCTGTCAGGTTTGGTCCTGAACGATCGAGCTAAAGGCTACCACAGTGTTATGGTGGAGAACTGTCCTTGTGTGTACAAGGAAGAAATTTATAATCCAGGGCAAAGCCGCAGCACAAAGTGCCAAAAGTGGTGAGAATATTCTGCTCTAATGTTCTTGACATTTGGTCTGATTGGGCCTGGTCTGTTAAGATGCTTTTTGTAGTGCTTTAAAATACCTATGTCAGGACACATTTGCCTCTATTTGTTTTTGTCTTAGTAAATGCATCAATGGAAAATGGAACTGTTCAGATAACACCTGTGAGACTCCGTGTGCCATTGAAGGCTGGTTTGTCAAAACTTTTGATGGTAAAGAATATTCCCTTCCTGGAAAATGTACTTATGTGGCTGCAAGTGTAAGTAATCTTTTTTTTTTTTATTCTTTTTCTATCTATCTATCTATCTATCTATCTATCTATCTATCTATCTATCTATCTATCTATCTATCTATCTATCTATCTATCTATCTAATCCAGTTTATTTTGTGATGTAATAAAGATTAAACCAAGATACATCATGGTATTTTTTTTTTTACCTTTAATTACATCTATTAAAAAAAGTGAAAAACAATTCAAAAAGGAAAAACACAACAATATTTTACCACTCTTTCTTGCAAAAACATTATAGATTCAAAAAAATAAATATAAAATTGAACAAGCATCTCTTGTGAACAGCACACTTCAGGTCACCCTACAGATTTTTAGGTGGATACAGCTCAGGGCTCTGGCTAGCTCATATAGAAACATTGATCTTCTTTTGGTCAAGTTATTCCTTTGTTCATTTGGATGTAACAACAAATTCCTTTTCCTCTTATTTTCACAGGGACTCAATTGGTCTGTGACAATCACAGTTTCTGATGTGAGAATAGGAAAATTGCACCTTGAAGTGTTTCAGGTGTGATTTCCTCTATATGAACATACTGATGCTTTTGTCAGATCTGTTTTTACAAAGTGAGATGATTATGTTTGTCTTTATATTTAGGAACGTTACACCTTCTCATTAAACAGTGTACAACGAGGGGAAAATGCCACTGTCACAGATTTGTTACAGACTGGTAAGTTTTGAAACAATGAAATGAAAATTATTTAGGTTTTAAGAAGTTGGTAAATTCTAGAGCAGCCAAAAACATTTCTCAAGTTAAAGCACTCTCAAGAGTAATGTGGAAACTGAATAAAATTAACTGTTAAATTAACAAAGGGTGGTTACATAAGTTGTGGTTTCAAATTCAGCACCAGCAATCATGACGTTCATAATAAACAACACTTGTTAATGTATCAGATGGAGACAATTAATTTATGTTTCCTATACAAAATTTTTTGTTTAATACAGAGGCAAAAAAATAATAATACTAATTTGTGAAACTATAAAAATTGGTACATTTAAGGTTAGCAGTCACTGGTTTTATGGGCACAAGGGGCATCTTATATCTTTTATCTTTCTTATATCAATCTTTCTCATCTTATATCAATCTAGTTGTGTATAAAGTTGTGTATAAAGTCTATGTCAAACCAAACTAAAATCTTTGAGCTGACTTATAAACCTTTTGGGAATGTTAATGCAGCATAGCTAATTTGCATTTGGTGCAAATCACCTATGAGTTTTATGGACAAAACTCCATAAAAGGCTAATCTTGACAAGTAAAAGGCAACAAGTTTCATTACAATGTATTTGATTTGGAGCCAACCAATAACGGTTTACAATATTTAGACTGATAGACTGATGTGTACATTTACACAGACTCAGTAGTGTGATTACCATATGAATGTTTTCCCAAAATTATAGGATTTTTCATGAATGCCATATTCATTAAATGATTTAACAATAAATTCTCTAATATCCAACTTGATAAAACTCATTGTTTTGAAACATGTTTCTGTAAGCTGAAATGTCCACATATTTACTGTATAGACTTATTGCACATTATATACTATTTTTCAGTATTGTCATGCATGATTAGAGTTGATTGATTGGTGAAAGACTAGAATCATGTAGATCATCATATTGTTATTACTTTAGATGTGAGCCTGTGACAGTCAGCAGAAAGGCACATACTATAATCTAATGATCTGTAGTTATAAAATTAATAAACAAGAAAAAGTCTAATGAAAAGAGGAATCTTTGTTAAATCTAAACATGGTGAAGACCAAGTACATTTTTCTTCACAAATTTTATATTATTTATATTAAAAAAAATGTATAACATTAAAAAAATGTAATACAGTAAATGTAGCTTGTTATCTGTCTCATACATGTAAAACATTTTTCCATTTCAGAAAATGTCAAAGTCTACTGGCAGTCTTCGATGTATGTTATGGTCCAGACAACTTTTGGAATGAAGATGCAAGTCCAAGTTTCTCCTGAAGTTCAAATGTACTTGTATTTACCTCAGAGAGTTAATACCTCAGGTATAACATTGTTCATTGTGTGGAATATATGCGCTATATGGCAGTGGCTAAGCACCAATGAGTTCCAATAAAAGGAAAACATAATACTACAGAAAACAACTACTCTTTAGGACATATAGTATATATCAACCATAGCCACTGTTTGTTGGCAACATTGTGAAATTTATGTGTGGGAGTATGTACATTTAATCATTACAGGTCTTTGTGGATCAAAAAACAACAACACAGTAGATGACTTCACTACAAGCAGTGGTATTGTGGAGAATTCAGCTCAGTCTTTTGCTCAATCTTGGTCACTGGGGGGCTGCAAGGCAGATATTCCCAATGACTGCAGCAACACTGAGAATGGTACAACTGCTATTTTATCATATAAATAAGTTGTAACAAGGACAACATGTAATATTGATTTTCTTGATATTTCCTTCTTGTGTTTGCGCAAGCTTTTTTAGCTGATAAATACATTGTGTTTTGATATCTTATTTCTATGTAGCGAGATCTGCTGATGATAAGTGCAGCCAGCTGACAGACACAAGTGGTGTGTTTGCCCAGTGCCATGAATATGTGCCTGTTAACTCTTATTACCATGTAAGAAACAATACATAGTTCAATTTTAATTGATTGTGTGAACAATTGTAACATTTCTAAATTTATATCATTTAAATCTCCAGGCCTGTGTTCGGAGAACCTGCGATGTTACCTCTGGCTTACAGGAGCAAGTGTGTGTTGGCCTGGGAAACTACGCTAAAGCTTGCGCCAGTCAGGGCATCATCATTGGTGACTGGAGAGCAGAAACAGCCTGCAGTGAGTCTATGTTAATAGTTAAAAAGGGGCATAAGGTTCAAAATTTTAAAACTACAGCATAACTTGCTGAACTACTGTATAGTAACCAATACCACCAAAACATTACAATCCATAATATGTAATCAGACTGGCATTTATCAAACCACATAATACAATTTTAAAGTTTTGAATAATGAATAACAATGCATACAATGCAATAGAATATGATTTAAATTAAAATTTAAGTTGAAAATGTGATTAATCACAACCTAGTGACACTAAATGCATTGTATTGATAAATACATACTGATCAGTCTAATCAGCAGGAAATAGACCTATCTAATCAGTTTCAAAATTTACACTAGATGCATCAAATTGTTATCGGCCAGTTTAATCTACACTGTACATGGTCCATATACTTCATCACATACACTGGGTTCAATCTGCTTAACAGTTTCTCAATTAAATGTAAAATATAAACATAACACAACATCCCACTAATAAAACAAAATGGATATTATATTCAAAAATGTTTAAATCCTCCAAGACATCCCTGATCATTAAAAAAAAATAACCTGATAATAATCTATGTAGTAGGTTTTAAAATATGATTAATATCATTAGAGAACCTTATATGAATAAAATTTAATGTTGAAAAAAAATAAAACATTTTAGCCAATTACATTTGGCCTTTGTTTGAGTGCGTGTATGTGCATGTTGCTTTGCAATGGGCTCAGATCCCATGTGTGATCCTGACCAGGATAAAGTGCTTACTAAAAATTAATGAATAAATTAAATGAAATTTTGTCAAAAAAACTAAAAGATCAATGGGGAACAAATTGGTTTTATATTTATCATACTCCTTGTGTTTCAGCTCCTTTATGTGAAAGTAATCTGAAGTTTGATTACACCATGCAGGCATGTAATCATACATGCCGCTCATTGTCTGCACCTGACCCGACCTGTGACATGTCAGATGACCCAGTGGAGGGCTGTGGATGCCCTCCTGGCACCCACCTCAATACACCACTCCAGTGCAGCCCTCGTTCCCTCTGCTACTGCAACTACCGAGGAGGATCAACGCCTCCAGGGCCTGTGGTTATTGATGGACGCCAATGGTATGCTCTGAAGTTCAATCCCATTGTCACGTTGCAGATAAAAAAAAGTACTTGGCATCATTTAGATTCTCCTTGTTGGAGTAAATAACTAACTACATAACTCTAAGTACTTACTCCAATAAAATTAGGAGAAACATTTTAGCATGTTGTAGAATATTCTTTTTTTAACATATGATATTTTTTCTTTGCAAAATCATATGTGTACTACATATAAAAAACACATATACAACCAACACATTTAAACTTATAAAGAAAACAAATAAAGAATAATTCGATGTGAATTATGCTGGATATTTGTTTTGCAGCATGTGTGCAAATGGAAAACTTCAGTGTTCAGACGTTTGTGGTAAAGCTTTTCTCCTTTTATATGTGTAATATTGAGTTGTTAATAAATAACTAGATATACATTATAATAACTGTGGACATTAGAAGTTGTAGTGGCTAAACATTAGAGAATTATTCACTCACATGTCACAAACCTTCATGCTTCAATCATTAGCCAATAATATGGCAGCAGAGCTATGCAAAAAATCATACAGAAATAGATCAAGAGGTTCAATTAATTGTTTATATCAAACATCAGAATGAAATGTGAAATGTTTGTCAGTGACATTGATTATAGACTACTTGTTATGGTATAGAATATGGACTACAAGTGCCAGGTGGACTGGTTTTTGTGTATTGCACAAACATCACATACTAGAGTTCTAGTGATTTAGAGATCTAGAGGTTACACAGAATCTAACAAGTAGCAGTTTTATGGGCAGAAACACCTTGTTGATTAGCTGATTGCTAAATCAAACAGACTTTTAAAGAAAATATTTGCCTCTCATTGATGCGGTTGGGCTGCAACAGCAAAAGACTGCACTGGGTTTCATTCTTTTCAGGCTAGTGAGCACACTTTCATTGAGACTAGAGAGTTTCCAAATGAAATAAGGCAAAGTGATATTTTTCCAGTGTTCAGCTGTCCAGGATTTGTCGATCTCTTAACCTGTACCTCTTTGAGTTTATGCCCTGATGAGGATATAAAATTTTAATTCCATCTAGTCCATTGCTATTAGATTAATAATGGTATGCTATTTACTGAAATATGTCATAAATGTGAGGCTTTTCAATTTGTTCTTGCTTTGTTTTCTAGACTGTCCACATGGACAAATATGTGTCCACTGTGCACAAGCACCAGAAAAAACTGCACAAAGGACATGTGAAAGCCTGAGCAAGCCATCTGTGAGTAATTTTACATCAGAGTACATGAACTTCCTCACTGCATTACCAATGAGCCGAGATATAACTGAATCCATAAAATAATAAATAATAAAAAAAAGAATAGGTAAATAATAAAACATTCACAGACACAACAAAAGTGATGTCACTTGCTTCTATGATGTTCTATAATCAATTTGCTCATATCCATTTTGTAAATAGGCTCAATGTCAGACAATATGAACAGAAAATGGAAAAATGAATTTATGTATATTAATGCACATTCCCTGCACATGGCTGTGAGATAGAAAGCCATAACTGATTATATCAACTAAACTGATTTTTCTTTTTATTTCTGATTTGTCTTTACAGAGTTTGGATGAGAGCTGTATCAGCGGCTGTTACTGTCCAGGAGGCCAGTATGCAGACCATAACGGAAAGTGTGTGACTTTGGAGAATTGCACATGTGAATACAGCGGGAAGGTTTATGCATCTGGGAAGACTGTGGAGTCGAACTGTAAAACATGGTGAATGAAATGTCTTATGAAATGACTTCAAATTAACCTTAACTTGACTTAAACCAAGATAAATCATGTAACATTCAGATAACAGATAATATTTTATGATGTTGGCCTTTATGGTGTTCCATGGCACATTTAATTTTTTGGAAATCCTTTTATACCCCTCTCCTGATGCCTATATACTGTTCAGCATGTGATATGCCATGTATTCTTTGTAAGCTCTTTGCGGAAATGGCTGCAGTAGTTGGATAAAAATAAGACCTACTGATCTTATAAGATAGCTGATCTTTATTATTAAATCCTAATAATTTGTTTATTAAATTAATAAGTTGTACTGTGTGTATAATTGCATTTGAACATGATATTGAATTTGATTGGTTCAGCCATGTCCCAAATTATAAATGCATGTGCACGCATATGCAACCAGGATATTGTAACTTTTTTTTTTTTATTTTTACTTTTCATAGTTTTCCTCAAATTGTTCTAATTATTCACTTACTTTTTATATACTTTTATAACTTAACATTGAGGGTGGAAAAAGTTGAAACTGATGATTTATAATCCAACTAATCCTTGGTTTGATTTTTCTACATCCTAAAAAGCTTCAAATTTAACAGGGGATAGATAGAAACCAATACTGTGTTTGGTGATTACATGTAAAACACCTTCTCTCAGTACTTGCAGACAAGGCTATTGGGACTGTAAAGGTGACCCATGCCCAGGAGTGTGTGAAGTGTTTGGCAACGGGCAATATAAGACCTTTGATTTCAAATGGTATCGCTTTGATGGTCACTGTCAGTACACTCTGGTTGAGGTGAGTCATGTTTCTACACATACAATCAATTCTTCTGGGTGGAAATGGACTAATGAAAATGTTAAAGGTCATTGATGTCATTGATGTCATATACTGAGAAAGTTAATCTATACATTGTGGGTATATACATACACACATACATATATATTTTAATATATATATATATATATATATATATATATATATATATATATATATATAATATATAAATAAAATATATACATATTTTTTGTGTGTGTGTGTGTGTGTGTGTATGTGTGTGTGTGTGTGTGTGTTAGGATGCTGGCCCTGATAAGCTGTTTTCCATTAAAGCAGAGAGTGTGCCTTGCTGTGATAATGCTCTAACATGTTCTCGGGCCATTTCAGTGAAACTCAAGGTATCTGAATATTTCTGTCTGTTTATCTGACAAAGCATTTTATGGATATGTTGTATGTTGTGTGTACATTTTATGAATAAGTGCCAAACTCTGCATTATTGTTTAAATCTGTTTAATGTATATATTTTTAATGTGACAAAAGAATGCTAATTTCTGCTGTTATTGCGGTTGCAATGTGATATATTAGACATTATTTCTGTTCCCTTTGTCTTAAAATGGATTTGGATGATTTTTACTTTTATTATGGAGTCAAAATGTAATTATAGTATATAATGAATAATTCATTCATATTCATCTTCATGCGCATGAAATTAATCAACTTAATACTCATGTGAAAAATGCTCATGTGGAAACTGTTCCATTCCATGGTTTCAGAAAGATAGGACTGTGAAATTTGAAATGCTACTAATGACATTTATTTGTCAAAGTATATATATTTATTATTCAAGTATAGGAATTATTGTGACATAATTCAAAATTTGTTGATCTTGAACAGAATGAAGTGACACTAACCCTACATGATATGAATGTAACTGAAAAGCTCCATGAAAGGTTGGACATCAGTTCTCCTTCACTGTACTCTGTCCACACTGTGGGCCTGTACATCATTATCTCTGTGACAAAACTGAACTTCACCATTATTTGGGACAAGCAAACCAGAGTCAAAATTGAGTTGCAGCCCGGATGGAATGTAAGCAGCTTTTTATTTATTACCATGTGAACAGATTTCAAGAATGACTGATTAATAATAGATTTGGCATGGATCTGAGATATAACATTTTGGCCTAAACAAACCATGAACAGGTTTATATAGCTTAGTGCTCAACTTGCATGCCACAAGCATACTCAACAGTCTGGGAATGTATGTTGCCCTTTTGGAGTATGATTCTGATGCTATAGGTCTTTTTAGTTATGTTAGTTTCATAGTTGTGAATTCAGATTTCATTGTCTTGCTCATGCTTTGTTTGTGTCTGGACTGACAGGGTAAAGTGCGTGGCTTGTGTGGTGATTTTAATGGGCAGTTAGTAAATGACCTGATGACGAGCAGCTCCACTGTAGTGTTAAGCACACTGGAGTTTGGGAACAGCTGGAAGACAGCTGTGCCTCCTTGTTCAGACGTGACCAAGGAACAGTTTCCCTGTGAACGTCACTCATACTGTGCAGCTTGGGCAGAGAGACGCTGCATGATTCTACACAGTGAAACATTCAAGTCCTGCCACCTAAAGGTTTTTTACCAACAATGTTTTTGAACAATTGTTATATTTCATTCTTTTCAAACTTAGAGATTAAAATGTATAAAAGAATGAAATAAATACATATGTTACATGATCCAATAAATTTTTTAAATATGTTAAAACACTTTTAACCATACAGCTGAATTGTGAGAAAAAGCAACATATTTTCAGTGCATAAAGTACGGCTTTTCAATAACTTGCAGGTTGACCCAACACCTTATTACCAGGCCTGTGTTCTGGAGTCATGCTCTTGTGATTTTGAGGGCAAGTTCCTGGGATTCTGCACAGCTGTGGCAGCATATGCTGATGCCTGTACAACCCAAAATGTCTGTATCAAATGGAGGACTCCTGACTTGTGCCGTACGTGTCTTGCAACATTGACTTTCACTATTACTTTTTTTGTTGTTTATGGAAAATTATGTAAACGAGACAGATATGTCTCTCTGAGCAGATATTTCTGACAATTTATTTATGACAGAAAATGACATCATGATGTCAAAATGTTTGTATAATGTAACCAAGATAAGCGTTGTGTAAAAAAGTATGATTTTATAGATGTATTGTGTCTTTAAGAATCACCTAGAGAGAGAGAGAAAGAAAACATACGTTGTTAAAATCATATGCCCTTGTAACACAGGACACTACTATGTGACTATACTTTGAAACTTCCCAAAATTCCCAAAGTACCCAGTAATCCGAGCCAGTAATCATAAGATTTGCAGTAATCATAATCATGTAGTTGTACAACGATACAGTGACTGCAAAATAATGCACTCAAAATGTATTGTGTGCGCTTTTCTTTCACAGCTGTCTATTGTGATTATTACAATGAAGAGGGTCAGTGCAGCTGGCATTATGAAGCATGTCCTCTACAAATTAAGACTTGTGGAAAAGACAACAAATTCTCTGGAAAACTTGAAGGTTTTCATTTTTCACTTTGCATATTTTTCAATTACAAGTGCATGCCCTAGTCCTGCTTTTTTTTTGCAGTAATAAATAAATTACTTAACTGAGTTTGGATAAGGGCTTGTTTGGTAGGGGATATACTAAATGTTTATTGAGTTTATTTATAATTGAAATTTATATAGTGATAAATTATTAAACAGGCATATTTTTGGATTAGGTTGTTACCCACGGTGCCCTGCTCAGGATCCATATTATGATGAGAACAGAAAAATGTGTTCCAGTTTGAACAACTGCACCTGTTATTTCAACAACACTGTGATTAAACCTGGCGCTACAGTGACTACACCCAGTCAATGCTGGTCTGTTTGTATTTTATTTGCAAATATGAGTTAATGTTTCGATAGATGCCCTAAAACTTTATTTGTTTATTTTTTTCCCATAGTAAGTGCACTGGTGGGCAAATGATTTGTGGTGAGTTATAATAATTTGTACATATTTACACTGTTAGTTCTGATCAGTTTATGTTCTGATTAAAAAACAAACAAAAAACAAATAAAAAACTATGTATTAATGTGCTTACTTGCCATAGAGATGTGCATAACCACATCTACTACAACTACAAGATCCACTGATACAAACAAAACCACTTCACCAACCACAACCAGAAGTACAAGAATCACAACTACTGGAAGCACAACTCGAACCACAACCAGAAGTATAAGTACCCCAACTCCAACCAAAACCACAACTACTGGAAGCACAACTCGGACCACAACCAGAAGTACAGGAAGCACACCTAAAAGCACAACCACAAAACCAGGAACCACTTCACCAACGACAACTGGAAGTACAAGAATCACAACTACTGGAAGCACAACTCGAACCACAACCAGAAGTACAGGAAGCACACCTAAAAGCACAACCACAAAACCAGGAACCACTTCACCAACGACAACTGGAAGTACAAGAATCACAACTACTGGAAGCACAACTCGAACCACAACCAGAAGTACAGGAAGCACACCTAAAAGCACAACCACAAAACCAGGAACCACTTCACCAACCACAACCAGAAGTACAAGAATCACAACTACTGGAAGCACAACTCGAACCACAACCAGAAGTACAGGAACCACACCTAAAACAAACCACAAAACCAGGAACCACCACCAACCACAACCGGAAGTACAAGAATCACAACTACTGGAAGCACAACTCGAACCACAACCAGAAGTACAAGTACCCCAACTCAACCAAAACCACAACTACTGGAAGCACAACTCGGACCACAACCAGAAGTACAGGAACACACCTAAAAGCACAACCACAAAACCAGGAACCACTTCACCAACCACAACCAGAAGTACAGAATCACACCTGGAAGCAACAACCACAAAAACGGAACCACTTCACCAACGACAACTGGAAGTACAAGAATCACAACTACTGGAAGCACAACTCGAACCACAACCAGAAGTACAGGAAGCACACCTAAAAGCACAACCACAAAACCAGGAACCACTTCACCAACCACAACCAGAAGTACAAGAATCACAACTACTGAAAGCACAACTCGAACCACAACCAGAAGTATAAGTACCCCAACTCCAACCAAAACCACAACTACTGGAAGCACAACTCGGACCACAACCAGAAGTACAGGAAGCACACCTAAAAGCACAACCACAAAACCAGGAACCACTTCACCAACGACAACTGGAAGTACAAGAATCACAACTACTGGAAGCACAACTCGAACCACAACCAGAAGTACAAGTACCCCAACTCCAACCAAAACCACAACTACTGGAAGCACAACTCGGACCACAACCAGAAGTACAAGTACCCCAACTCCAACCAAAACCACAATTCCTGGAAGCACAACTCGGACCACAACCAGAAGTACAGGAAGCACACCTAAAAGCACAACCACAAAACCAGGAACCACTTCACCAACGACAACCGGAAGTACAAGAATCACAACTACTGGAAGCACAACTCGAACCACAACCAGAAGTACAGGAAGCACACCTAAAAGCACAACTACAAAACCAGGAACCACTTCACCAACGACAACTGGAAGTACAAGAATCACAACTACTGGAAGCACAACTCGAACCACAACCAGAAGCACAGGAACCACACCTAAAAGCACAACCACAAAACCAGGAAGCACATCACCAACCACAACCAGAAGTACAAGAATCACAACTACTGGAAGCACAACTCGAACCACAACCAGAAGTACAAGTACCCCAACTCCAACCAAAACCACAACTACTGGAAGCACAACTCGGACCACAACCAGAAGTACAGGAAGCACACCTAAAATCACAACCACAAAACCAGGAACCACTTCACCAACAACCAGAAGTACAAGAATCACAACTACTGGAAGCACAACCCGAACCACAATCAGAAGTACAAGTACCCCAACTCCAACCAAAACCACAACTACTGGAAGCACAACTCGGACCACAACCAGAAGTACAGGAAGCACACCTAAAATCACAACCACAAAACCAGGAACCACTTCACCAACAACCAGAAGTACAAGAATCACAACTACTGGAAGCACAACCCGAACCACAATCAGAAGTACAAGTACCCCAACTCCAACCAAAACCACATCTACTGGAAGCACAACTCGGACCACAACCAGAAGTACAAGTACCCCAACTACAACCAAAACCACAATTCCTGGAAGCACAACTCGGACCACAACCAGAAGTACAGGAACCACACCTAAAAGCACAACTACAACCACTGTCAGAACAACTCAAACCATAACGCAAAGTACAAAAACTTCACACACAATTCCAGAAATAATAACTGGGCCTATAATCACCCCCTCAAAACATCCTCAAACAGGTATATTCATCTGTTTTATAGCAAGTTGCACAAATATTATTAACTTGGACCTGATTTACAGACACTTCTATTTGCAATTTTTTATTACAGATTGTACGGACCTACATAGTAACAAATCACGGGAATGTGACTGTGAGTACAGTGGCCTTTTCTACTGTTTAAGAATAATTTAAAATATCAATCAATCAAATCAATCAATCAATCAATCCTTCAAAACACTCAATCAAACTGAGTTTGTGACTATGCACTGAGTTTCTGTCCCTGTTTCTGTCCTTGAGATTTCTTTATTGTTTCCCTTAGGTCAATGTGATGTCTATGGAGACCCGCATTATACTACCTTTGCACGGCATGACTTTGATTTCCTAGAAAACTGTACATATATTCTGGTGGAGGAAAGGAGTCCACGTCACCATCTTAGAATCAGTGCTGACAATTATTACTGTGAGCCATTTGCTTCTTGTGTCAAAGGTATCATTGTGAAGTACCGTAACAGCACAGCAAAGCTTGAAGCTCTTCAAGTTCCTAAAAAAATAGTAAAAGTAGGTCTATATGAATGAATTGCTGTTTTATAGTTTGCACATATTTCAATATGGTACTGTGCATTTTGCACAAGATGCATGTTTGGGCGGTGTTAGTTTGAATCTGTTATATTTTCCAGGTTACTCTGAATAATGTAACAATCAACCCACCTTATGAAGCAAATGGACTTAGGTTTGAGAGAACAAGTACCAAGGTTTACATTCACATTGAAGCGCTTCGCTCATACATCTCTCTCAGTGGAAAAAATACACTCCAAATCAATCTGGCAATGGAGCACTTCTCTAATAACACACAGGGACAATGTGGTATGTTTCTAGCATTTTGGCTTGCTTTGTAAGTTTGCTTTTACAAGGTTTGCTTGTTGGGTTTTAAACATTATTGTTGGTTATAGTTATAAATATAATATATTTTCATGTACTGTAGTCATACAGGTTGACAAAGTCATAACACATTTTATGCCATTATTGTACTTGTCAACAAAGTTGTATTATGGTATACCAGTAGTTAGTGTAGTTTATGTATATCATATCATTTAAGGTTCTTCTAATTTTTGCTTTTAGGTGTTTGTGGAGGCTCCTCATGCATGCGTAGGAATGGTTCAGTTGAGAGTGTGAACTGCTGTGATAAGACTGCATATGAGTGGATAGAGGATGATCCACAGAAACCTTACTGTAATCAGGCCCCCCGGCATGTCCCCTGTTCTCCACCAGTTACATCAAAACCATCGTGCCAGGCTCCTCTCTGTGAGCTCCTCAGACATAAGTAAGCTTTAGCTTCTTTAGCTTTGTTTGAACTTCAATGTCATGGAACATTTTTCAAAGTTTTTGTCACTGGATTTGAAAACATATTGTTCATAACAGATTATTTGCGTAAACACACAATGGTTGGGAAAAGGGATGAAGCTTCTGAAGTTTAAGGATGTTATGTAGGTATAATGTAAATTTTGCAGTATTTTACCAGTTTAAAATGATTTGTTGCATATAATGGTTTTCAGACAGATGTCAGCTTTCAGATTTTTTTTTTTTAACTTTTAGATACTGTAAAACCCAAAGTAAAAACAATGATAAAAATAGTATATTAGTGGAGAAAAAAGAGGAAAACCTTTAAAGATTACACTAAACTTGAAATCTATGCATAACCATGCAGAGAATAGATCTGACAAAAAATAAATAGAAGAGACAAAAGATCAGACAAAAGAACAGAAGAGAAAAAAATAAATAGAAGAGACAAAAGATCCAAAGTTATTTTCATGGAAAATAATTAGTTTAGTCTTTTTTTCATTTCCCTATCTTCTGGGAGGAATTGACATGATACTGAGACGAATGAAAAAAGGTTGATAGAGCTGCATTCTTAACATCTTGTCTTAATTTTTTTTATGTAAGCATTACTAACATATGTTTTTTGTTTCCATTTCAGAGTGTTCCATGCATGCAATGCGGACATTGTGGAGACGCTAGTGAGTAACTGCAAGTTTGATTACTGTGTGGCCCAAAACAATAACACTGTGTGCTCCCCACTAGAGCGTCTAGCTGATCACTGCAATAAGAAGGGCTTCTGTGTACCATGGAGAAATCTCACCAATGGCATTTGTGGTAATGTTGCTGTTTTACTTGATTGCCTGAGCTATATGCAGCAAATGTCGAAGTGCTATTAGCTGGTAGATACCAAGATAATTCAGTAAATTTATCTGTATTTTAGAGAGCTCCTTTGAAGAGTACCATTAAATGCATGACTTGGGACCAACACTCACATGCAAACTTCCAAATGTCTGCGCAATTTATAGTATGAACCACTGTAGGTTAAATCAAAGTGATATTACAATAAAATTAATATTGTGTTAAGATAAGCTGAGATAATTTAGAATTATATATGACAAATGTTTCTAAGGGAAAAACTGTAATATCCCTGATCTTAACATTTATCTTAATTTACTGAACACTCCAGGTTGGAACATTACTTGAATATGGCATGCACTTACAGCTACACACAAATTTTTATTTATCTCATATGCAACTGAGCTTA
Organism: Hemibagrus guttatus; assembly: GCA_033459395.1. Classification (NCBI taxonomy): domain Eukaryota; kingdom Metazoa; phylum Chordata; class Actinopteri; order Siluriformes; family Bagridae; genus Hemibagrus; species Hemibagrus guttatus. The sequence goes on from JAUCMX010000018.1 coordinate 15,128,582, forward strand.
TATTGCCACCTAGGGGACCATTCTAATATAACAGCAATAACATTTTCCATCTACTACATTTCCCCCTTAAGCTATTTCCATCTTCTTGTGAAACACAAATATTCCAACATAAAATAATCCTTTTTTTGACATACATAACAGTTTCCCTGCACAAAACTAAAATTAGCCATGTGCCATCTACTCTTAATTAACAAAGACACTGAATAACCGAGTAAGAAGTCCATGATTTTTGGTTCAACAAAGTCAAGTTCTCAGGTTTTGTTTTGCCCTGACCTTATGTGGTAGAGGATGAAGTCCAGAGGTATCCGCCTTTTGTCCAAGGAACTCTGCTTCCTGTTCCATGAATGTACATTTGTTGCGCTTTAGCCTGCACTTGGTTCAGCGTTAAATAGACGGCCACATTTGGGATGCAGGTTACCAGGCTCTCCATCATCCGTTGGAATATAGCTGGACTGGAAGAGACCCCAAATGGAAGATGATTCACCTGGAACAGACCCTTGTCTGTGTTAATAGTGACATATAGCATGGATACCTCATCAAGTCTCACTTGTTGATATGCATGACAACTTCTCAAACAAGTCCTCCAATTTCGGTATCAGATACTGCTTGAGCTTTGAAACTTGATTGACTGTGAGTTTGTAGTCTCTACAGATGCGCACTGAATTATTAGGCTTTAACAAAGGCACAATCGGTGCTGCCCACTCAGAGAACTGGCTCAATAATTCCCTGGTTTGTGAGTCTAACTCAATCTCTACCTTCTTCCTCATGGCATAAGGCACCGGCCTGGGTTTATAGAACTTTGGAACCACGCCCTCTTTTATGTAAATTTTCACTGGTGGGGCTCTCCAGGTTCCCAGTTCTTCCTTGAAAACATCTTCATTCTGCCTAAGCACATACTTCAATGTCAGTTCTTGCTGCTCCATCATATGTACAAAAACACAGTTCATTCCCAGCTCTTTTATCCATGACCTGCCTAACAGGTTTGGTCTTGGGCCTGCTACGATCACTACTGGTAGCTGTTTGACTTGGTCTTTGTACTTTATGGTAACTTCAGAAGCTCCTAGTGTTAGTACCCTTTCACCCGTATATGTTTTTAAAGTCATGAGCAATCCTGCAGCTCTTTTGTACCCCATGCTGTCCATAATTTGGTGTATTCATTCTTTGTCAAAAATGTCACACTGCAGCCCGTTCCGTACTTCAAATTCAACCATGTTCTCATTTATGTTAAACTGTGCAGTAATGGGGTCTACTTTTGTTATTTTTGCTCCTGTTAAGTTGCACATTGTAAACACTTCTTCATCACTAGTGACAATCTCAGGCGATTCGCTTATGTGATGCACAGCCTGCTTTTTACCGTTTCTGAAAATCTTTATAGACTGCTTGTGCTTCCATCCCCCTTAAGCTGCTGCTGATCAGTAGGAGGCGAGGATTTGCACATTTTCTTCACGTCATTTTTTACCACACCCATGGCACTTTTCATTGATAAACCGACAGTCTCTTGCTATATAATCACCCCCACACCTGTAACATGTTAATGGTGTGGCTTTTCCCTGCCATTTATATTTTGCTTTTACATTATGCACTGACAGTTGGGGTGCAGCTTTACTCACAGTGCTGTCCAGAGTTTTCCGTTGTAGGTCACACACATGCCTATTGCTGTCTCAATGGCCTGTGCAACTTTCAAGGCCTTGTCGAATGTCAACTATGACTCCGCCAACAATCTCTGCTCTACGCGACCATGCCACACACGAGCCCAGCATCGCACAGCATCTCTTTCAACTTATCACCGTAGTTGCAATGTTGAGCTAGCTCTCATAGTACTGCCACATACTCCGTCACAGTTTCATGTGCTACACTAATCTTTGAATTAAACTTAAATCTCTGTTCTATTTCGCTGTTATAATGTGATTGAAGGAGCTCAGTCAAATCCTGAAATGATTTTGCACCAGGCTTGTCAAGTTTCTCATTAAACTGGATGTCCGACTGCCTACTTAGCTTAACAATATTGCCCTCTTTCTTCCTTCATCAACAATCCCGTTTGCAAAGTGAATATGTCAAAGTGTTGGACTGTTCCAACACTTTGACATATTCCTCCCAAGTTTGGGTTTGACTGTCAAAAGCAGTGAGTGTTCCTACCATCAATATCCTTGATTTTAGCAAAGGAGAGGCAGACAGCGGGGTAACATTTATCTTAGTTTACTGAACACTTCAGGTTGGAACATTACCTGAACATGGCATGCACTTACAGCTACACACAAGTTTTATTTTAGCCTAGTTTTAAGTTTATCTCATATGCATATCAGGTTTATCTCATATTCAACTGAGCTTATATTTCCACCTAGGGGACCATTCTAATATAACAGCAATAACATTTCCCATCCACTAGAGAAATGCATCCAAGCATTTAATGAAAACGCAAAACAAAACATAAATGAAGGCATACTGTGTTTGCTTTGCATGAATTAAATGCTTCATGTTGTCCATTCTTTTATATGTTTTAAACCACGGTTCCTTTTTCAGACGTTACTTGTCCTAAAGGAATGATTTTTGATGCATGCCGGACAACTCCAATTGATTTCTGTCATGGCAGGTGTGTTTGTTTGTTTGTTCATTTAACCAACTTATCTAGTTTATTTAACAGTGCTTAACTGTGTAGATACTTTTTTCATGAGTCTGTGTTATGTGTGTTCTTCACATAGTATGCGCGTTTCTGGGCCAGTTTTGGATGCAATGAGGTCTGGCTGTTTCTGCCCAGACAATCAGCTACTTGCTGACCCACACAAAGAGATCTGTGTATCTAAATGCACCAGTGAGTGCATTTACCATTTTTATACATGTCAAAGCAGGATTTTTTGTACTTTTTGTATCAACTTGTAAGTCAGGTTTAAGCTACAAGAGAGTTACCTATATCAGGTGATCAGTTTTCATGTAGAAGTAAAATGCCCATGAAGAAATGTTGCATATATGTTACAATTTATGTATTAAAGGCTTTGATAAAGTGTGTTGCTTTGTATTTGGCTCATATTTGTGGTCACTTCTGAGTAAACCTGACAATTCCTGTATGAAATAAATGTGCATAAATGCCTGGCTTGTTTTTTTCAGACTGTAAAGGCCCACTGGGAGAACCCAAGCCGGTAAGATATTAGCTATTACCTATGATACAATGTTAAAACTGTTTTGAAACCAGAAATCAGTAAGTGAGCATGAGAAAATTCACAAAGCATTATTAGAATGTATTTATTCACCCAAACTGTACATACTTTCTTAGTTCACAGACAAAGACAATACTAAAAATGACTCAAAAACAAACTGAGCAGCTTGTCAAAAAATAATGTCTTTCCTACAAAGTTTCTGTTTGCACTTCAAATTTCTCTTTAAGGCTGGGGCAATATGGGAGTCAAATTGCCACATGTGCACATGCAATAATCAGACTCTGACAGAAGAATGCTGGCCAAAATCTCCACTTCCAGCTCCCACATGCAGTCCTGGCTTTACTCTCATCCCTGACTGCTGCAACAACCAGATATGCGGTAATTTAGCACTTCAACTACTATGTGCTGTGATTACTGAAAAACATTTTTATCACATATTTTATGTTATTTTTATTCATTTCCTTAATTAATGTTATTTTCATTTAAAATAGTCCATTTAAACTGATGTTTGCAATACTGGGTTTTATTTTAATTAAATTTGAATTCACTTAATGTAAAAGTGTAAAGTGATATCTAATTATTGAGAGCAAGATATTGATAATGTGCATTTTAATATCAATAATTATACCATATTGTTGTAAAATCTGAAGAGATGTTAATCAACAGGATTTCTAAAGAACATGACAAAGATGTTAACACAATGTGCCTAAGATATAATTAGCACTTTCTATAATGTCTGTTTGATCTCCTAAGCATGGATTTAACACGTCTTGTATTATATTTCTTCTTATGTAGAGTATGCATCACATTTAAACCCTATTGCAGATGGTCACTTTTTAACACCTTGCTTGTTAGGATATACCTCATAATGTATTTCTGGATTGTTGTAATTAAGATTTCTTATCTCTTTCTCTCACAGTTGAGAAGACTTGTGAATACAGTGGAAGAACATATAAGGTGAGTTGTCCCACCTTTGGTTTATATGTAATGAGAGTAGAAAAGGTATTTTAACTTAACAGAAATATGAATCATAGAATGATGCTAAGGATAATGATGAGATAATACAGTTTCACATCGTTTCATACAATTGTAGAATGCTTTCCTTTAATGAAAGTTATTATGAAATGGTATGTATACAGTGACCCCAAAAGTATTTGGACACTTCTGCCACATTTACAAATGTATGAATTTCATTGCATTAGACAAAACAAGTGTCATTTATTTTAAAGAATGACACCACAAACATTTCAAGCAAAACATTTAAAAAAATATATATATTATATATATTACATAAGCCAACTACTATTTGTATGTTTCTATGTGTAGCATTGCAACCTCACCGCTTCAATGTCTTCATTTTTATTCTACGCTTGGGTTACTATCTGTTTGAGAAAACTCCCCATGTCTATGTGGGTTTCTTCTGTGTTTGTATGTTCTTCCCACCTCCCCAAAAAGACATGACAGTAAGTGGATCGGTGACTCTAAATTAGACAGGTGCATAGAAGTGTTTTTAATTCCGTTCTTTAAATGATTAAGATAAATACTTACTACTCCCAGAGCTGTTTTTGATGTTTGCTAATATGCATGCAAATATAGCTGCAAAACTAGTTGGTTCTACTTTACAAAATATAAAACAAATGGTTTCATGGCATAAAACACATGGTTTCATGGCATGAAAGAAGTATAGTTCCCCCATCTTCTAAAACCCAATTTAATCCCTTGGTATATATAATTCGAATAGTGATCAATTCTCCCAAAAGAATAGCTGTTGTAACTGCATGATAAGCTACACATTAGTAGCATACTTGGAATCATGAATAGCTCCTGGCTGTCTAGAGCCACACTGTCAGGATCATGGGCTGCCAGGCAAGAGAAATCAGACCCAAGGTGCAAGGATAGCCATTAAACAGGATTTTATTTAAAAAAAAAATGAACAAACACTTATACAAGCACACTGGGGGGAAAGATAAACTCAAAACTAAAACTCGAGAACAGAACAGGCAAACCATAACGACGGGAAAATTAACCTCCAAAACCAAAACCTCAAGAACAAAAGACATGCCATACGATGAGGACTCAGCAAATTAACACAATGAAGAACCCAATACAAATAGGGGAGATAATCAAGGTGACACGAGGGACAGGTGTACAGAGGAGGGGCAAACATGAAGGGGAAAAAAAACACAAAACCAAAACAAAAGCACAAGGCACAGACAAACAAACCCCCGCTGGAAGCCCCCTAGTGGTCCCACAGGGCATAGCCACACCATCCATGACACCACACCATATTTTTGGAACAATATTGAAGACCTATTGAATAATGTTGAAGACCTGTGTAACACTTTGTAAAGCTGTAGCAAAATAACAAATGAGAGAAACAACAAATGGGTAAAATGAAGCGTGCTGTAAAGATGTTTTTATGGACACCTCAGGTGGGTGAAACATGGACGGACCACAAGAATCCATGTCTAACATATAACTGTACAAGTAAAGGCACTGAAATAGAGCGGACTGTGTGTCCACAGCAGATTTGTCCTGAGGTAAGTCTGCCCATACTATAACACATTTATAGTTTGTAACCTTAGCTTATAGTATCACTAATATGGATTTTAAGTTCTCTCTGACTTCATCTGATTTGTGCATATCTAGAAACTCCGAGTTTGGGATAGTCATCATTGCTGCTATTCATGTATGTGAAATATCTTTATCTCATTTTTTTCTCTTTTTAACAAATACAATGCAATATTTTGGAAGAATTCTAAACCTTTACAAGGTTCATAGTGGACAGACACATTTACAGGGATTATTTTATGAAATAAAAAAGCTGGCCAAAATCCCCCTTTTGGATAAATGGTGTTTAAGTGCATTCATATCAGTCATATAATTTTTTATTTTGATCAAAGTCCTAATTGAATCCTGTTAATGTTTTGAAACAGAAAACACAGTGATGTGACACAGGTACACACACATTTACTTCAGTTACTATTTCATATAGTTCTCATGTGGATTGTGTAAACCTTCTAGGCAACACAACATGTGGAGTCAGATTGTCCAGAATGACTTTTGAGAACTGCACCCAGGAGTTAATGCTGCCCACCTGTGAAGGAAACTGTGCATCAGGGGTCCCTGTAAGACTCTCTGTTTATTAAGCTTTTTTTGACCATGGTTAACCTTAAGAGCAAAGTAATACTCCTATATGAATAAGATTTTATAAACATAAGCCTTAATAAACATTTGTAATAAAAACTCACATGCTTTTTCCCCCATGCAGTGGTTTTAGGGTTAGTATGCTTACCTCAACCCTTCCAGGGTTGGTGGTTCTATTCACATCTCCACGCTGTTTACTTGGAGTTTACATGTTCTCCCCATGCTTTGGGAGTTTTCTCTCCCAGTCCAAAAACATGTGTGGTAGGCTGATTGGCATTTCTAAATTTTCTGTATTAGACACCAGCAAGGGTTTAGACATCTTTAGGCAGACTAACTGTTTTACCACTGCATTTGTTACATCACACTAGTTTAAGTGTGATCTTTGCAGGTAGGGTTGAAAAGTAATTTTTAAAACATATTTTCTATATGTACCATTTATACATATCAAAATAACTTTCATGTTCCAGAAAGCTGTTTGTTTATGGTTGTGTAATGTTTGCATGTGTTGTTTTGTAGGTGGGTAAAGTCTGGGAATGATTTGCAGCATAAGCAGTCCTGCTGCAGAGCGAAAGACTATGAGATGAAAACGATTCATCTGGATTGCAGTGGAGCTAACGTTACAGAATACACCTACAAAAACATCACTAGCTGTGAGTGTCAGCATGAATACCTGAAACCTAATGAAAAAAAAAAACCCTGAAAGATTAGCAGTGCCACCGTAATAGTCATAGAACTGGTGTTTACAACTACAGTTCATACATATATCTGTGGTGTAATTTAATTTGCATGACTTGATATATTTTTTAAATGATCAGTGCATTGCGATTGTGGGTTTGAGTACATTTTCCTTTTTTTTGGTAATATCTTGTGTTTTCTGCATTCTACTGTGAATGTTCAGTGCCAAAAAACAACATTGATTCCTTGTGAGATTTTTTATTTCTTTCATTACATTTTCCAAGTCCAGGATTAAATAGTAAAATCGAAGAATATCAAGTCTAAATGGAAATGTAATATAGTTACCAAAAGTCCTTGACTATTTGCTTTTTTCTTTCTTTTCAAGAATTTGGGTAAATAATCAATCAAAGCCTCTTAATGATGTATTTATACGATATAATCAGTGAATAAAGATATGCAAATTATTACGTGCTTATTTCATTTTCTGTTCAACATTTTAAAAATATATGCAGCACAATATCTAGTCTGACTGTTTTGAAGTTTTATAATATGTAAATAATACTGTATTTAATACTGAAGCATGAAATCACACATTGGATCTCGATGAACAAAATATTTAAGTTGAAAATACTGTGTAATTTGTTGAAAAAAAAAGATGTGACAATGGTCAATGGAAATCAAAATGCCATTTTGTAAGGCCTCTGGAAGTGCTCCTATGTTCTTCCTCACACAAAGGAGCACTGAATTAATATTTTAAGCTTATTACAGCTTATACTGCTTACAGAATGTATAATATAATTTTTATTTTAATAGTATTGTTACTTTATCAACTAATATTCTCTAGCATCAAAATGGTTGATGCAACAGAGAGGAATAATGCAACAATTGTGAGTTAACATACAGTTTGTGTCCCTGACAAAATATTCATTAGGGACCCCTTCTTCTCTACTCTGTCTTTTAAAATGAGTAAAATTTACTTTTTGTGGCCATCAATTTACAAACATGGGGGGCACGGTGGCTTGCACGTTTGCCTCACACCTCCAAGGTTGGGGGTTTGATTCTTGCCTCTGCCATGTGTGTGTCGAGTTTGCATGTTCTCCCTGTGCCTTGGGGGTTTCCTCCCCCGGTCCAAAGGCATGCATTGTAGGTTGATTGGCATCTCTAAATTGTCCGTAGTGTGTGCCCTGTGATGGGTTGGCACTCTGTCCAGGGTGTATCCTGCCTCGATGTCCAATGACACCTGAGATAGGCACAGGTTCCCTGTGACCTGAGAATAGATGGGATAAGCAGTAGACAATGAATTAATTTACAAACACAATAATGCACAGTGAAAACAATTTTGAAAATGTATCAACAACTAAAATCTCTCATTTAAATACAGTGGGGCAAAAAAGTATTTAGTCAGCCACCAAGTGTGCAAGTTCTCCCACTTAAAAAGATGAGAGAGGCCTGTAATTTTCATCATAGGTACACTTCAACTATGAGAGACAGAATGAAAAAAAAAAAAAATCCAGAAAATCACATTGTCTGATTTTTAAAGAATTTATTTGCAAATTAAGGTGGAAAATAAGTATTTGGTCACCTACAAAAAAGCAAGATTTCTGGCTCTCACAGACCTGTAACTTCTTCTTTAAGAGGCTCCTCTGTCCTCCACTCGTTACCTGTATTAATGGCACCTGTTTGAACTCGTTATCAGTATAAAAGACACCTGTCCACAACCTCAAACAGTCAGACTCCAAACTCCACTATGGTCAAGACCAAAGAGCTGTCAAAGGACACCAGAAACCAAATTGTAGACCTGCACCAGGCTGGGAAGACTGAATCTGCAATAGGTAAGCAGCTTGGTGTGAAGAAATCAACTGTGGGAGCAATTATTAGAAAATGGAAGACATACAAGACCACTGATAATCTCCCTCGATCTGGGGCTCCACGCAAGATCTCACCCCGTGGGGTAAAAATGATCACAAGAATGGTGAGCGAAAATCCCAGAACCACACGGGGGGACCTAGTGAATGACCTGCAGAAGAGCTGGGACCAAAGTAACAAAGGCTACCATCAGTAACACACTACGCCGCCAGGGACTCAAATCCTGCAGTGCCAGATGTGTCCCCCTGCTTAAGCCAGTACATGTCCGGGCCCGTCTGAAGTTTGCTAGAGAGCATTTGGATGATCCAGAAGAGGATTGGGAGAATGTCATATGGTCAGATGAAACCAAAATAGAACTTTTTGGTAAAAACTCAACTTGTCGTGTTTGGAGGAGAAAGAATGCTGAGTTGCATCCAAAGAACACCATACCTACTGTGAAGCATGGGGGTGGAAACATCATGCTTTGGGGCTGTTTTTCTGCAAAGGGACCAGGACGACTGATCCGTGAAAAGGGAAATAGAATGAATAGGGCCATGTATCGTGAGATTTTGAGTAAAAACCTCCTTCCATCAGCAAGGGCATTGAAGATGAAACGTGGCTGGGTCTTTCAGCATGACAATGACCCCAAAACACACCGCCCGGGCAACGAAGGAGTGGCTTTGTAAGAAGCATTTCAAGGTCCTGGAGTGGCCTAGCCAGTCTCCAGATCTCAACCCCATAGAAAATCTTTGGAGGGAGTTGAAAATCCGTGTTGCCCAGCGACATCCCCAAAATATCACTGCTCTAGAGGAGATCTGCATGGAGGAATGGGCCAAACTACCAGCAACAGTGTGTAAAAACCTTGTGGCGACTTACAGAAAACATTTGACCTCTGTCATTGCCAACAAAGGGTATATAACAAAGTTATTGACCAAATACTTATTTTCCACCATAACTTGCAAATAAATTCTTTAAAAATCAGACAATGTGATTTTCTGGATTTTTTTTTCTCATTCTGTCTCTCATAGTTGAAGTGTACCTATGATGAAAATTACAGGCCTCTCTCATCTTTTTAAGTGGGAGAACTTGCACAATTTGTGGCTGACTAAATACTTTTTTGCCCCACTGTATGTATTCAGACTTTCAGTTATTTATTACTTTGTAGAAGCATGTTCGGCTGCAATTACACCTTCTAATCATCAGGTAAGTCTCCATATCCTTTGTACACCTTGATGCAGTTTCTCCTGTTTTTCCTATAATTAATGGATGGATGCTATAATTTATCCATCCATTCATTCTGATCATTAAGTCTCCCTGACCTGCTGCTAAAAAGTACCATTTAGCATGATACTGCCACTAAAACCTTTACTATAAGGATGGTTTCAGCAAGTTGATGAGCAGTACCTAGTTTTTGCCTCTGACTAGCCACGCTACCAAAAGCAAAAAAGATGCACGAGTATATAAGAAATATATAAGAAAGTATGAATATTTATCAGAATGTGACATTGAAGTCTTTATTTTAATATGTTTGTTTTCCATAAACATTATTGTGTGTAGATTACTGGACCCAAAAATGATTTTTTATTCATTATAATGTACTATTACAATGTATTTATTGCATGAATCGACACACGTCATGATGGAATTTTCCCAATTAGGCAGGGCTTCAAAGCCAATCTTTGATGATTTGGAGTTTGAAGGTAAATTTTGATGATTTGGGGTTTGAAGGTAAATTTTCTCTTAATCTGTAATAATAAATGTATTTTTATAGATTAATAATATGTAATAATACAAATACAATAATACAAACCACATATCATCAAAATTATTAGTCATTTCCACCTGTAGCATCTTGTGCTCACTACAAAAAATGTAGAACGACTGCTCTCACAGACAGTAACAGGCGTGTCTAAACCTGTGACTGGAAATAAATCACAGTTTTGACATCCTCAGTTGCTGCTTTTCCTTTCCGTTCCAGTAAATACATCAGCTTAATAGAGTCAATACAGTACAAATTTTAGTCTTCTTCTTTCTCTTCTTTCGGCTTATCATCCAACATTCTCCTACCAATATACTCACTCTCCCTCCACTGAACATGTCCAAACCATTTAATCTGGCCTCCCTAACTTTGTCCCCCAAACGTCCAACATGAGCTGTCCCTCTGTTGAACTCATTCCTAATCCTGTCCAACCTTGTCACTCCCAAAGAGAACCTCAACATCTTCAGCTCTGCTACCTCTAGCTCTGACTCCTGCCTCTTCCTCAGTGACACTGTCTCTAAACCATACAGCATGGCCGGTCTCACCACTGTCCTTTTACACCTTCCCCTTGATTCTCGCTGATATTTTCCGATCACACAGAACTCCTGACACCTTTCTCCACCCATTCCAACCTGCCTGCACTCGCTTCTTTACCTCTTTTCCACACTCTCCATTACTCTGGACTGTTGACCCCAAGTACAAGTTACTCCTGCACCTTCTTCACCTCTTCACCCTGTAACCTTACTGTTCCACTTCTCTCCCTTTCATTCACACACATGTACTCAGTCTTACTACGACTGACTTTCATTCCTCTTCTCTCCAGCGCAACACCTCCACCTCTTCAGGTTTTCCTCCACCTTTTCCCTCTGCTCTCACTACAGATCAAAAGTCATCTGCAAACATTATTGTCCAAGGAGACTCCTGTCTGACCGCATCTGACAACTGGTCCATCACTATAGCAAAAAGGAAGGGGCTCAGAGCCGATCCCTGATGCAGTCCCACGTCCACTTTGAACTCCTCTGTCTGACCTACAGCACACCTCACCACTGTCCTGCTCCTCTCGTACATTTCCTGCACCCCCTCTGACATACTTCTCTGCTACTCCTGACTTCCTCATACAGTACCACAGCTCTTCTCTTGGGACCCTGTCATACGCTTTCTCCAAGTCTACAAACACACAGTGCAACTCCCTCTGACTACCCCTATACTTCTCCATAAAAATTTCCCTCAGAGCAAAATTGCATCTGTTGTGCTCTTTCTGGGCATGAAGCAATACTGCTGCTCACAAATTTCCACTACCTTTCTTAACCTAGCTTCCGCTACTCTTTCCCATAGCCTCATTGTATGGCTCATCAACTTTATCCCCCTATAGTTGCTGCAACTCTGCACATCACCCTTATTCTTAAAGATCGGTAATAATACACTTCTTCTCCATTCCTCAGGCATCCTCTCACTTTCTAAAACCCTGTTGAACAAACTAGTTAAAAATTCCACTGCTGCTCCCATCTCGATCCCTCTGCCTAGCTAACCTGTACAAGTCCTTCTCTCCTTCTCTAGTGTCTAACCTAGTGTACAACTCGTCATATGCCTTCTGCTTGGCCTTAGACACCTCCCTCCCCCCACCTCTGTGCTGTAACTCCTTGTATTCCTGTCTATTCTCTTCAGTCCTGTCCATATCCCACTTCTTCTTGGCTAACCTCTTCCTCTGGACACTATCCTGAACTTCCTCATTCCACCACCAAGTCTCCTTATCTTCTTTCCTCCTTCCAGATGACACACCCAGCACCTTTCTCCATGTCTCCCTGATCACTTCTGCTGCAGTTTCCCAGTTATCTGGCAGCACTACCTGCCCAAAACCAGAGCCTGCCTCAACTTCTGTCTAAATTCCGCACAACATTCCTCCTTTTTCATCTTCCACCACTTGGTTTTCTTCTCTATCTTTGACCTCTTCTTCTTACAGACCATCAAAGTTATCTTATACATCACCATCCTGTGCTGTCTGGCTACACTCTCTCCCACTACCACTTTACAGTCACTAATCTCTTTCAGGTTGCCTCTTCTACATAGGATGTAGTCTACCTGTGTGCTCCTACCTCCACTCTTCTTCTGAAAATAAGTGTTAACCACAGCCATGTCCATCCTCTGTCTTTCAAGCTTCCTTTCCCTAACTCCAAACTTGCCCATCACCTCCTCATCACCTGTGTTCCCCTCACTAACATGTCTATTAAAATCTGCTCCTATCACCACTCTCTCACCCGTAGGAATATTCTCCATCACCTCATCTAATTCACTCCAGAATCTCTCTTTCTTGTCTAACTCACAAACTACAGTGGGGCAAAAAAGTATTTAGTCAGCCACCAATTGTGCAAGAATTTATTTGCAAGTTATGGTGGAAAATAAGTATTTGGTCAATAACAAAAGTTCATCTCAATACTTTGTTATATACCCTTTGTTGGCAATGACAGAGGTCAAAAGTTTTCTGTAAATCGCCACAACGTTTTTACACACTGTTGCTGGTAGTTTGGCCCATTCCTCCATGCAGATCTCCTCTAGAGCAGTGATGTTTTGGGGCTGTTGCTGGGCAACACGGATTTTCAACTCCCTCCAAAGATTTTCTATGGGGTTGAGATCTTTGGGGACTGGCTAGGCCACTCCAGGACCTTGAAATGCTTCTTACGAAGCCACTCCTTCGTTGCCCGGGCGGTGTGTTTGGGATCATTGTCATGCTGAAAGACCCAGCCATGTTTCATCTTCAATGCCCTTGCTGATGGAAGGAGGTTTTTACTCAAAATCTCACGATACATGGCCCCATTCATTCTTTTTTCCCTTTTCACGGATCAGTCGTCCTGGTCCCTTTGCAGAAAAACAGCCCCAAAGCATGATGTTTCCACCCCCATGCTTCACAGTAGGTATGGTGTTCTTTGGATGCAACTCAGCATTCTTTCTCCTCCAAATACGACAAGTTGAGTTTTTACCAAAAAGTTCTATTTTAGGGTTTTATCTGACTATATGACATACTCCCAATCCTATTCTGGATCATCCAAATGCTCTCTAGCAAACTTCAGACGGGCCCGGACATGTACTGGCTTGTACCTGGACACATCTGGCACTGCAGGATTTGAGTCCCTGGCGGCGTAGTGTGTTACTGATGGTAGCCTTTGTTACTTTGGTCCCAGCTCTTTTGCAGGTCATTCACTACGGGCCCCCCGTGTGGTTCTGGGATTTTTGCTCACCGTTCTTGTGATCATTTTGACCCCATGGGGTGAGATCTTGCGTGGAGCCCCAGATCGAGGGAGATTATCAGTGGTCTTGTCTTCCATTTTCTAATAATTGCTCCCACAGTTGATTTCTTCACACCAAGCTGCTTACCTATTGCAGATTCAGTCTTCAGAGCCTGGTGCAGGTCTACAATTTGGTTTCTGGTGTCCTTTGACAGCTCTTTGGTCTTGGCCATAGTGGAGTTTGGAGTCTGACTGTTTGAGGTTGTGGACAGGTGTCTTTTATACTGATAACGAGTTCAAACAGGTGCCATTAATACAGATAACGAGTGGAGGGCAGAGGAGCCTCTTAAAGAAGTTACAGGTCTGTGAGATCCAGAAATCTTGCTATTTTGTAGGTGACCAAATACTTATTTTCCACCATAATTTGCAAACAAGTTCTTTAAAAATCAGGATTTTTTTCAGGATCAGGATCAGGAATCAGGATCAGGAATCTGATTTTTTTTTTTTTCATTCTGTCTCTCATAGTTGAAGTGTACCTATGATGAAAATTACAGGCCTCTCTCATCTTTTTAAGTGGGAGAACTACAATTGGTGGCTGACTAAATACTTTTTTGCCCCACTGTACCTGTGGGACATAACCACTAACAACATTCAATATTATCCTTTCAATCTCTAACTTCAGACTCATCACTCTGACACTCTCTTCACATCCAGAACATTCCTTACAAACTCCTCCTTCAGGACCACACCTACACCATTTCTCTTACTATCCACACCATAATGAAACAGCTTGAATCCTAGCTGATTATATCTTTATTGTGTGATGAGTTAGGGTATTAGAATAGATACATTGTCCTTTCCTTTAATTCAGAATATTTCAAAAAGACACTGTATAATTGATCAGCCTTTTTCTATTTTTGCAAAACTGTGCCATTTAAACCTGATACAAAACTCCTCTTGGAAAATAAACTTACTTTGTGATACATAAGGCAATTATTTTCTCTCTTATAAGTTATTTTAGTAGATTAAAAGGGGTGTTTAGATGAAATGCTAGCCCGTATTCCGGGATATGGAAGAGAAGTGAGGAAAAAAGTTCCATTATTTGTCTTTACCATTTTTCCGTAGGTCTTCAACAACTGCAGTTTTTTTGTTGAATCTTACCAGTAGAGGGCAGCACCTTTCTGTCCCTTGGAAAGAGTCTTCAAATGCCAGCATGCAGTCGATGTTTGATCAATAGCCATATTTGATCAGGATGGCAGAATGGCACTTGTCACAATTATCAAAATAAAAAAAAAAAATAAAAATAAATAAATAAATAAAATTATATGCAACACATTCACTCTCAGCACATTCACCACATTAATTAATTCAAATAAAGGATTACAGAACTAATAAAAGTATTTGTTATATAACCACAGTTCACAACTCCAGGGTCCCCAGTTGGACAATGAGCTCTGGTTGCTTATTGTGTATATGTGTACACTGCTTAATGAGTTTCACATGTTCTCCCTGTGTCCATGTGGGATTCTGCTGGGTTCTTCAATTCGGCTGCTCTTTCTTTTTTGACCTTACTGTCATTGTGCTGCTGAGAAATCATCCTTGAATTGAAGCGGTGTGAGCCCTAAAGCAGACCCACCAGGATGAAATTGAACTACAAGCCCCAAATTGACAGTCTAATGATAGAAGAGTCCCTCATACCAAACTAGTACCCAGCCTTTTAAGAGTTTACGGATGGTGTTAATGGGTAAAAAATGTGCAATATGAGTTTCTTTAACCCCATGAAAAGAAACCTGATTCAGAATGCAAATAGTTGACTATGAGTGTTAAAGTACCTGATGTAGCCTAATTCAGGCATTGTGCCACTATATAGTATTCTCAACTTTATGTTCTTCAGAAAAAAAGAAAAACATTAACTTAAAAATCTTATTAAATATTATTTCTCAGTTTAGGAAAAATGTCTGGAATGTAAATCCTGTCAACAGTCATTTTTGTATCTCCTCACCACACTGAAGCACACTTCAGCCACAGCTCAATTATATTCCAGCATCTCTTCTGTTGCCCCAAGTTAAATTACTTTCCTAATTTAATAAAATCATCTGATGTCAATAGCTGCTTGTGTTATGAGCAATTCTGCGCGTGGGAGTCTGAGCTGTATAAAACATTCTTTTGTATGTGTGTGTGTGTAAGAGAGAATGGAGAAACATGAACTTGTTGTGAATAATTAGTTGGAGTAATGGAGAGTATGGATTCACTGTAACATACTGTAAGTACCCATCTCATTATCAGACAGCTCACATGTCAGTGCACATAGGCCTCCTCCACTCCTTTGGTTGGATAACAAGTGATGTTGCATTCAGAATTTCATGCCTGTGTTCTGAGGTGCAGAGGTCATGAGTGTTCTAGCCTCACCCCCTTCACACTGTCATACGCACTTACTAGAGATGTCAGTGAATACATTATTTGGATTTAACAGATAAAAGATACAAATACAGATATGAATAGGAAATGCATTTTCTACTGACATTATGCTGGATGCAATTTTTGAAGAAAAGTTGAGAGCACGGGACATGATATGCTTAAGAGGTGCAGATTTATTTATTTTTTTGTCTATTGTAAGTGGTTTGGTATAGTAGCCCATCTTAAACAATGCCAATTCCAATGATTAGCTCCCTAAACCATAAATCATATTTCGACCACATTTTATTTGCAAAAACTAGTCCAAAAAACCCACAAAACCCACAGAAGAAGTATTTGTAGACCACATGCTGTGCACAGGTCATGTATTTCTGTGGAAGTCTCCTAAAATAGTCATTTAATTAGATTTAATAACATTTCATTGTACGTTTTTCGTACAATCTTAAATTACTACAAGAATTTTTTTCTTTGCCATTTTTACTTCTGTCTTGCTCAATACGAATGTGAATCTACATCCAAATGTCTGTAAAGCTGCATTGTGACCATTTTCATCTTGCATTACTTCTGTAGTTATTCTTTTTGTCTAAACACATGTCTAAAGAGGCAACATATAGCATAAGAATTAAAATATGACAATATTTCATTTAACGTCATAGGTGAAATATTTTATTTGTGGATTTTCTACACATTTAGTGGTTCAACATTAAACAAAGAATTTTCTTTCAAGTGTATTTATGCCTTTTTCCTCCTTGATTTACTAACACATTTGTTCTCCTGTAAGATGCCTTTGTGAGAATAACAACCACAGCAGTTTGGATAATGCTGGGTCACTGACTACTGTTAGAAAGCTTGCTGTGAAACTTACATACTTAACACACTTACAGTCCACAGGTCATTCATTCATTAGGTTTAGAGAATATATATATATATATATGTTACGTGGCAAGTGGCCCCGATGGACCACTAGGGGGCCTTCAGCAGGGGTTTTGTGTATTCGGTCATGTGTTCGTTTTAGCCACGCCTTTCCCTAATGTGTTCATGCCTGTGTTCACCTGTTCCTAATGTGTCTCTGATTATGTTCCTTATTTATAGTGGCCGTCTGTCTTAGTTAAGTTGCCAATCCGTGTCTTTGTGTTGCGTCTTTGTGAATCTGTGTCTCTTTTGTTTAATAAAACCCCTGTCCGCCGTCTAACTCCACGTTGGATCTGATTTATCTACACCGGCACAACCAGTGTGCTTCGTCAGCTCAGCGTTTTGTGACAATATATATATATATATATATATATCACAGATGCATACATAATGAGTGTTCTTTTAGTGCATTAGTGCATGTCTCTGCATTGTTTTCTTAGGCAATAGGGAGTTTACTAATGAGAAATTCTTTTCACTCCATTAAATGACATTCTAAGTTGTCCTAGAACATTTATTCTTATTAAATTTTTTTTTACATTTTTGGTAATAATTTACACAAGGGAGGTGGAGAATAGTTTGTTGTCCTCCTGTATCACTGGCTCTAAATCAGTGGGATCCTGTGTGTGGTCAAAATGCAGTGACGTACAATTCACTGTTTGCTGTTCTGGCTGAAGCTTCATACATGGCTCCTGCAGGAACATGGTGAGCCAATCTGCTCTAATTTACTATATTACTTTATACAAAAAATCAGTACACTGGGTTCAGGATTAATTAAATGCACCCAAATAAACTTAGTTGTACATTGTGGACCAACCTGTCAGCATGTCAAAGAACTTTTAGACCTTCTTCGTTTCAAGTCTGGTATGGAAGCTTATTTTTCTTCTTTCCAGACATTCCATGGTTGGGTACTGAGTGAAGAAGACTCATCACAGCACTGCTGGGTCAGTGTCCCTTGGACAGAAGCTGTTTCACAATATCCTGTACCTATATTGCTTTGGTAAGTGGTATGGTTAGTAACATTAGTGATGGCTGGTTTTGCTACTAAATCAGAAGGCTAAAATATAGAATATCAATATCTTGATAATGAAACTGAGTTGCTTTCTGTTCGGGGTCGCCACAGCGGACTGACTGGTCCACACAACAACTTGGCACAGGTTTTATGCCGGATGCCCTTCCTGCCGCAACCCTCCCATTTTTCCGGGCTTGGGACCGGCACTGCATCCAGTGGCTGGGGTTGAGGCATTGGCTGGGAATCGAACCCGGGCCTTCCGCATGATAGGCGAGCAACACTGAGCCACCAATGCCTCATCTTGATAATGAAACTATAAGATTTAAACCATTGATTGTATTTAAAGGTTCCTTTGTTGCCCTAAGGTAATGGTTCCAGCTGTGGTTCTAGAGTCCTTAGGTGGACCACGCTGATCCATCATTGATCATAGGAGCTTATGGGTCTACCATGGGTACTTGCAGACGCTCAATAGAAGCCAGCCCAGATGATCTGATATGAATGAGCCCCGCAAGCTCCTATGCAAGGAGGACTTCCAGGACCATCAAGAGGCTTTCTGGGTTATTGTCCTAATGATCCATGAGGAGGATCATTAGTAAAGAAAGAGGGAAGAGAAGTAGTGCAGCCTCGTGGTTATATGGGAGGCCTTCCACCGCATAATGGCCCACACATGCATATGGCCCCTCCACACATGTGTGGACCCCATGACATGAAAGGAGCACTCATGTTGGGAGAGGCGTTGTCTACCTTTGGAATCTAGAACTAGAAGCTGGAACCGCTACAGAAAGAATACTTCGCCAACAGTGAACCGCATCTGTAACCATTACACCAAATAAGAATGATGTTGGGCAAGCTATTTACATATGCTAAATAGTAGAATGCAACTGCATTCATGATTAAATTTTTTTTTCTAAAACCTTTCAATACTCTTTCCATAGAATTTCAAATATAGTATACAGAAATATTGTCTTTTGTACAAGCCAAAAAAGTTAAATGAATGGTTCTGCTGTCTGTCCTCTGGATTTTGGAAGTGTCCTAAGTATGTTTACCTTTCATTTCTCGACTGCATGTATTGATAGTTTAAACTACTGAAGTCTTTTGATGTTTTGAAGTCCTGCAAACCTATGTATACCAACTACCCACAGTTTTTTTCTCGAATTGGGAAAATGGTGCACTTATCCAAGTGTGTAAGTGCTGTTCTACTAATTGGTGTCACCCAGAGGAGGATGTGTCCCCTCTTTGATTCAGCTTGCTCCTCCGACGTCTAGAACTGGATTTTGTGACAATTTCTGTTGTTAGAAACACTTTACAAATAAAATTACAGATCATTATGACTCAAATTAAAACAAAGTTCAACTTTAAAGAAGTAAACATTTAAAGAATTTTACCATATCTGTGTCTCTCTGCCTTTCACTGTCTACATACTTCATCTATGTTTCTTCATCAATTCCTCTTCGTTGAATAATGAATTAACTTGAATGGAACATCATGGGTCAGGTAGAAGTGACAGTGACAGTTATGTTTCTGGCTACAGTCTGTGGTTTAAAAATGAAGCTGAACTCAAATGTGTGACACAGTCATGGATTTTCTCCAATATGTAGCTTATAACCCCTTTCCCGACAAGCTCTGACCTAACAACTTTAGGTTGTTATTATTTAGTTTAGATATTTGGTGGGGTAGTCGGGCTCATGAAGGGGCACAATATTGCTCTTATAAAGTCCTCATTTTTCAAGTTGAGTCTAATTTAAGTTTAATTCAACACTGGCTAAAATCTATCAGAGTATTCTTGTATTTAAAAGAAAACATAATGAGGAGTTGTACAAAGCAAATGAAAGGAATTTGACTGACCAATTAACAGCTAAGATAGCAAACAGCAAAGGTTTATACCAAACTGAACAACCCACTGCCTTGTCGTCACTATTATCAATGATGAGGATGGCAAAGAGGATGACGAGGGCTTGAGGATGTTTTTTGACCTGTGTGATGAGTTTGAATTCTCCTACCCAACCCACTGCTCACATGGATATTGAGGGCTATATTTGGAGAAATGTGATGTCATAAGTGGTTGGGGGAGAAACCTATAACAGGCTTAGAGAAAACCAGTGACAGCACCAGTAACTCCTGCTGCAGCTCTCACCTGCACCTAAACTAGGGAAGGTAAGTGTTTTCTTCCCTTATTGCTTCACCAGGCTTTTGTAAATGTGGTATTTTTTTTATTAGAATGTATGCAGTGGGCTTTTTAATCCTGCTACCTTGTATTTTGCATGAGCAATGATATATATACAATTAGGTGTAAAAAACCATGATAAGTTTCTTGATATTTTTGACAAATTTTGGTAATAAATAGAAGGAACAATATAACCATTATTTGTGAAATAATGTCTTCTGGACTGTTAGGATTTCATTATTATTTACATATTCTGATTCTGCTACCTATTATACATGTTTCCACAATCTTTCATTTTTTCACACATAAAATTCTGGTCCTGCTGTTCTGTATGGTTTGTTTTATTCTTTTTTGGTTTGACTTAATTTTTTTTCTTTTTTTTTTTTTAATTTTGTAATTAATTCTGGATGCTCAATATTTGTTCCTTAAATGTATTGCATTTATATATACATATAATATTTGAATATCTAAAAATAGACATGAATTTTCTATATCCCTTATCGCATTGCACTATTCATTGCTCTGATTCATTCTTAAGCAGTCATTTTTGTCTACTATTTAGAATCCTGCCATGAATCATCTAAAACTGCCTGCCATGCTTCTTCTGCTGCTTATGCTGCTGCAGTGTGTGACTACAGCACCAAACAACAGGTAAGTAATTAGATGGTTAGATGTGTGTTGAAATATGAAAACAACTCTTTAAAAAATATTTTGCTGTGTAGAATTATGTCTTAAATGCTATATAATGTCTAAATTGTCCGATGCAATGAATTATAAAGCTAATCATGCTCAAAAAGTCATTATTATTATTATTATTATTATTACTACTACTACTACTACTACTACTACTACTACTACTACTAATAATAATAATAATAATAATAATAATAATAATAATAAAACATTATTCCTGCAAGTAAATGCACATGAAGTACAGGTTAATAACTTCTGGCTGATATATATTACTCTCAAACATAATGCAAAGTTTTTGTATATAATATACAAAAAAGTGCAGCTGAAGGGAGGTGGAAAAAGAATAATCACTTAATGTTTCCTAAAAACACAAGCAGTGGAGGTAGTTAGAGGCATTTACAACATGTGTTTGTCTTTGTGCATTGTATATTAATTTATCCATTTTAAAGAAACATAGTTGTTGTGGAATACCTTTGGGAGCCCATTGCCTGGTGTTTCGCATGCAGGTTTTCCATCTCCTCCACTAAGCAGGTGGATGACTCCTTGGATCGAAAAATATGGACGGACTCAGGCTTGCTGATGAACCCTTTCCTCCAACTGGCAGGATTGCGACCTGAGAGGGGACTCAAAACAGACAACAGGTACTTGAAATAAATGGTGAAATGTTCTGAATGCAACCGCTGCATTGCGGAAATTGAAAAAGTGCTTTTGAGAGTGAAGAGAAGTGGAGAGATGTTTTTTCCAGTCTATTCCTTAGCTTTTTTCCTTATACATATGTTTGATATGTATATGTAAACTCTTCTTGCTGTAAACATACTACCAATTATTATAAACATCATTTATCATTGATATTTGTATTATTATATTTGATCCCTGCTAATGATCATAATCAGGAAGGACTAAATATGTATATTATGTTGTACAAAATGAAATATTGAGAATGATTATGAAATATGTATTGAAAAATGACGATATGCTTTGAAGTTAGATTGAAAGTGGTGTTTTGAGCTGTTTGAGCCTTTGAGAGGGTCATGTGTTCCAGATCATATTGAAGTTTCTTATTCACTTTGTATCTCATCAGCCTGCAGCACCACATAGAGAAGAGAAGATGCAACACGGCCACATGTATGACCCAGAGGCTGGCTGACTTTCTCATTCGCTCCAGTAACACTGTTGGCACTGTTTACATCCCCACTAACATAGGTGCAAACACTTATGGCAAGAGGGACATGTTCCAATCAGCCCACTTACTGCCTCTTTAGTCTCGTCTTGTGTGTATGTACATACAAAAAGCCACTGTAACAAAACTGTCCATGATGATGATGATGATGATAATGATGATGATGCTGCTGCTGATGACAGTGACTCATCTGAGTGTAATCTTACTGTTTTATTTTCCCTTTCTGTGCCTTTTGTTATGAAACATAAAACATCATAATGTACAGTATCATTTTGTTTATTTTGTAATAAAAGAATCTTAAAAGTACAATTTTGTGTGTAATGTTATTATAAGGAAATTTTGCATAGCAAATATGTCATCATAATAACTCATTACAGAAAAATATATATCAGAAAAAATAAACATAAAGATGAATCAAGAATAACAGTTTCTGGAAGTGTTTCTAAATATACTTTAAATATGGTGACTATCATAATGTTGTCATGTATCAGTATGGAACTTATTATATATAATATATTCTAAATGTACAGTGTGTGTATGAACAAATACCATATTAGAATCACAAGTCATTGTGAACAATTAAACTCCAGTGAAATCTAACTAGTGCATTGTATATAAGTATACACACTGTATATATTTTGATCTCAAAATAATAATATTTTTTGAGCAATCATTTATCAGGTGCCTTTAGAAGTGGCTTGTTTTATTCACTCTAGAATAAATTTAAAAGAAAAAGTGTGTGTGTGTGTGTGTGTGTGTGTGTGTGTGTGTGTGTGTGTGTGTGTGTGTGTGTGTGTGTGTGTGTGTGTGTTTTTATGTGTGTGTGTCTGTGTGTGTAGGTTTACTGCTCACTTAAGTATTATACAAGTGTTGAGCAAAATCTGCAAACACGTGATGCTTTTGGTCTGTAATTATCTCAAAAATGTGTCTGCTGCTGTATCACAGCCCTTGAATTTGCCCTTGTTTACACAAATGTGTTGAGGAGCAAATGCTCACCACTGTGCGTCACTTTCTTTATGCTAAAAGCATTAGTCATCAATGAGCTTTATAATATGTCATGAAAGTACTTCACCTTTAATCCTGTTTATCTGATCATACAGTAAACTCTTACTTATAAGACAAATTTGAAATGTGTAGCAGGGTACTGTATGCAATATAAAACAGGTATGGGAGTTCAGTCTACTACAGAGCTGCTGTAACAATACAGCAGAATAGAATTTAATTTTCTTCAAACATAGTAAGCAATGCTAATACACAACAAGGCCCATTTCAAATAGTGTTCACTATCTAATAACAGATAAGTACACAAAAGAATATGTTTATATCACACATCCTAAATGTTTAGTGTAAAACAAGATATTTTGCAGTATGTTAAAGAGACCACTGACTTGGTCAGTGGTCTAAACTTCTAGTGAATAAACTTCTTGCTTCTCTGTTTTAAAATATAAATGAATGAATGAATGAATGAATGAATAAAGAAAGAAAGAAAGAAAGAAAGAAAGAAAGAAAGAAAGAAAGAAAGAAAGAAAGAAAGAAAGAAAGAAAGAAAGAAAGAAAAAGAAAGAAAGAAAGAAAGAAAGAAAGAAAGCCTTGTATTTTATCATGGAATACAGATAATAATGATTAATATTGATTTACATTCAGATGCACACATGCCACTGGTGAACTAATGTATTCTGGTGGATCTTTGTAGATTTAAGATTCAGGACTTTATTGTCATTGTCTTGGACAACAAAATTATTATACTGATGTTTATTTGGGGTTAAATTCATTAATGGGAATAATTTCATTGATGACAACTGTTCAGTAATTTCTTCTGAACATGATATAATCATTCATTCATTGTCTACCGCTTATCCGATCTATTCTCAGGTCACGGGGAGCCTCAGGCATCATAGGGCATCGAGGCAGGATACACCCTGGACGGAGTGCCAACCAATCGCAGGGCGCACACACACTCTCATTCACTCACGCAATCAGACACTATGGACAATTTAGAGATGCCAATCTACCGACAATGCATGTCTTTGGACCAGGGGAGGAAACCGGAGCACCCAGAGAAAACCCTCGAGGCACGGGGAGAACATGCAAACTCCACACACACATGGTGGAGGCAGGAATCAGATCCCCAACCCTGGAGGTGTGAGGCAAACGTGCTAACCACCAAGCCACCATGCCCCCCATGATATAATCATATTGAATGTAATTGTTTCATCCATATCTCCAGTTACAAAAGTTACATAAGCAAGGTTTTTTATAATTCCACAATAAGAATCTATTCTTTGAGACATATTATGGTTAAAAGTGAGTTTTAAAAATCTACTTTTAATAAATAAACTGGATTTACAAATATGGTCATAATTTAATATTAATCTTACCTTGACGTAAACAGTAAATTCCTATCACTTCAACAGCATATATAACAGTTACAGTATATCTAATACATCAGCATCCTTTGTCCAGTAGAGTCTATTGCCTTGGTAGGACAAATGCTACCTGTAGGAATCATTCCTGCTATGCCCAAAGTCATAAAGGACAAAAATAGAACATGCACAGAACATGGTTGTAATGTGAATGAATCAATCAGGATTGTGGAGCAGGGGCATGGCTCATATAACCACCACCATACTGGTAGCTGTCCAGTCTGAAACTGATGAAAGATTCTGCCATAAATTTAACAAACCATCAATTGTCAAACACAAGATGACCATCTCTTATGCTGAACTACAGATTTTATAACACTTATTGTAAATCCTTTGGTGTCCTATATTAGCTTCTCTTCCATGTATGTCTCTTCAATGTATTCATGTCATTCATGACAGCCTTGTTATGACTCACTCACTGAAGAAGGCTCACCACTGTTGGTGATCAGTGGTATAATTATTATGACATAGGTAAACTGACTTAAACTCTAGTGTTATGCTGTTTCTCCTTTAATCTAAGTGTGTCTAACAGAGGCATTGTCAGTGATGTTGATAAATTAGTGAATAATAGGTGGTAGGGGATAATTTGGTTGTTGTGATCTTCTACAGTGGCTTGAGCATCAGCATTCTCAGAGTCTGAGAGGTTAAAGAGTGTACATGCTTATCAGGGAAATTAATATGCTTGGCAGGCAATGCTATCAGATCTATTTTTCATCTCACTTTCACTTAAATGCTTTAAATAGTATAATTAGAGCTGACTTTATTGTAACTGGGTGGAGCTGACCTGACCAGGTGTGTGTGTGTGTGTGTGTGGGTTGTGTGTGTGTGTGTGTGTGTGTGGGTGGGTGTGTGTGTGTGTGTGTGTGCAAGAACCCTGTTATAAAAGTGTATGAGCAGAATGAGCATCATTATGGATAATGCCCTGAAAGGGGATATGGTCCCTTTAGGAATGCTGTGCTTCAGAGCATGTTCAGAGGATGTGCAATGGCAAAAGAGCATATATGGAAGATAATCAACTAACAAAAGGGTTTACACTGTTTAATTGCACTAGTGCGATTGAAAGTTCCAGTTCCATCTAAGTGAGTTTTTGGTTCATCAAAGCAAGAGAGCAGGGGAGAAAGTTCATACTGGGCTTTGTGTATGCTCTGCTACAAAGGGGATAATTGAGAGATGCTGCTATAATTGTCTGTTAAGGGTTCCTGAAATTATCTCCTTATCATGTATCTTAGTTTTATGAGTTTAAGGCAGGATAATTGGCTTAAGGTTGACAGTAGAATATAGGGACAAACTATTTATTTCTTTTGTTTAAAACTGTTTTAAAAAAAAAGACTTTATTTATTTAATTGTCCTTTTTAAGAATCCCAAAACTGTGACATATTCAATGCTGTGCCCCTTGGGTCACAGCCGGAAATAAAAAAATAAAAATATAACATAAAAATATACAGTATCTGTTGTATATCTATTCCTATATCCTGACTTACCTACACAGGGCCCACACAGTTTTGGTGTCAGAAGTGGAATTCCCTTGTTAGGCTTTGGGGTTCTACTTAGGTTAGTAGCAGAGCAGGTAGTACATAGACAACGGTAGCAGGGAAGAGCAGTCCAGTGCCAGATGGTGTGGCAGGCCTGGAAAGCCTTAGGGGAAGCAAAGTGTCAGTGTTCCCACACAGGAGACGGTTCACGCCAAATTCCTGGACCACAAGAGTAGAAGACTACTAAGACTGTCTCAGGAACTGTGACATCTGAGTTGAGGACATTTAAGTGAAATGGATGAGGACTTGGATATTCCATATGCCCAGGCTGTGACCAGACAATCTGTGGTATAAGGTACTGTCAACCATTGCAAATATGAGTATTGTTACAACCAGATCTTATGTATACATCCCAAGAGAGAGAAAGATTGTGCCTTTTTGTGGGGAACCTGGTAAAGATTCTCAAACTGTAGATGAATTTTTTAAGTTGAATGTGTAATTTGAGAGAGAGGGTTAACTTTTGGAGATCAAGTAGATTTCATTCACAATCTCATTTACTGGGATCAGCTTTAGATGAGGTTAAGCTATGTATGGGAGGGAACATTAAGCAACCACACGACCTATTCTCATACTTGAGGGGAGCATTTAGGGAGAAGCGTATTACTCCCTAATTGCTACATGCTTTTTATGCATGCAGGCAGTCTGAAGGGGAGTATTTTCATGAATATTCACACATGCTCTATCTCAGCTGCTAAACTCTGCTCTTCAATAGTCTCCTAATGCAGTATTGGACACCCAGCTCACACTCAGTGACTAGTTCATTGAAGAAGTCAGGGATTCCTCCCTCCAAATGGAGCTGTGTAGGCTAGCTAGAGAGAGGCATCAGTCTACTCTGTTCAATGTCTGTGAAGAGGCCATGATGTGGTGTTTAGAGGACAGGCCTCATGGGGAGTAGGAATATGGTGGGTTTATATCCAGTCAAGACTACAGGGCACTCAAACTCTGTGAACTCTATGCCTAATGAAATAGCAGCCTGAAATGTGAAGGGGTTGAGAATGGGGAATGTGGGCTTCTGATTATTTGGGATGGAGATGTGGCAGGGGAGGATTCATCTCCCCCTAGCATCCTGGGTATGAATATCATTCAGAAGTGTAGACAGTTGGTCTTTGCAGAATTTGACACTACTCTAGGAGGACAGTTGGACTCCATGTGGAGAGAGGCCTTTCACCGAGCACCGAGTGAAATTTCAGAATATCTCTGCTGACCATGAAGAGGTAATTGTTGAACAGGGAGCTACAGTAGGGTGTACAGTGATATACAAAAGCTTTTACAGAGGTTACACATAGGTGGCCCATCAGAACAGCAAGCAATGCTAAGTGCACTTCTGTTAAAGTATGCTGATGTGTTTGCAGTTTGTGATAGGGATCTGGGATACACAGACAGGGTGAAGCTTGAGATTCCTGTGACCAATGACACACCAGTCTTTAAACCACATAGATGCATAACACCTAATTAGATTGAGGAGGTTAGGGAGAATATCTCAACAAGGCCAAGGTTTTCTCAACAATAGATCTTGCCAGCTGGTATCATCAAGTGGCAGTCCATGAGAAAGACAGGCACAAGACAGCATTCA
Source organism: Hemibagrus guttatus (assembly GCA_033459395.1). Lineage (NCBI taxonomy): Eukaryota > Metazoa > Chordata > Actinopteri > Siluriformes > Bagridae > Hemibagrus > Hemibagrus guttatus. Next base: position 15,156,282 of record JAUCMX010000018.1, read on the forward strand.
TTACACCGCTTGGGCTATATGAATATCAGCATATGCCGTTTGGTCTGTGTAATGCAATATTGACATTCTAGTCTCTGATGCAAGCTACCATGAGTGATTTGGTCTTACAAATTGTGCTAATCGACTTAGATGACCTATTGGTATATTCGTCATCCTTTTCAGAGCATTTAGTGAGGCTAGAGACTGTATTCAAATGATTGAGGGAAACTGGACAAAAAGGTTAAGGTAGAGAAATGCCATTTTCTGCAGTCCAAGGTCATTTCTTAGTCATCAAGTCTCAGCACAGGGGGTAAGTACAGACCCTGAGAAAATAAATGGAGGAAAGCCAGTTCCTAGCACACGTTAGGAACTCAGGTTGTTTCTGAGGGGTTTTGCTATTCATTAAGGTTTTTCTCAGATAGTGGGGCCCATGCATGATGTAGTGAACACTTGTCTTAAAGAGAGTAGTCTATTCAAAGCTGAGCAGTTGTACCGACATTTCAGTGTTAGCTAGCTTTGAGCAGCTCAAAAGTAAATTGACCAGGGCACCGACATTGGGGTATGCAGACTTTACTATGTCATTTGTGTTATAGACAGATGCTAGCAACCTGGGGTTGGGTGCAGTTTTGTACCAGTACCAAGGGAACAAATAAACTATAATAGCTTATGCTAGTCACAGGCTGCGAGGGGCTGAGAAAAATGATAGAAACTACAGCTACATGAAGCTTGAGCTCCTGGCACTCAAGTGGGCAGTGACAGAGAAGTTTAGAAGCTATTTCCTGGGGTCCAAGTTCACCATTATAACAGACAACAACCCATTCTGTCATCTTGCTACTGCCAAATTGGGTGCAATCAAACAGCGCACCGAACGCTTGCTGTATTTGATTTGGATGTAAAGTACTGCCCTGGGCGATACAACACTGCAACTGATGCTTTGTCCCATATATCAGGACCAGAAGAACTGTAGCTCACTTAGGACAGGGACAGCTTTAGGATCAGATCTGCTGATAGAAGGCTTAGAGTGTTGTGACGGTAGACAGTTTCAAGTGTCTGTGGTAACTTAGGGTGCTGAGGGTGAAGTTGGTTGTGGAAATTCTCCTACTTTACTAGGGTATTCAGAAACAGAGCTCATTGCTGAAACAGTGGCAGAGGATTAAAGAGAAACAGGATCTTTTATACTGTGTAGTGGAAGATATTCACATGGTTTAGAGACAGTGTCACTGAGGAAGAGACAGGAGTCAGAGCTAGAGGTAGCAGAGCTGAAGATGTTGAGGTTCTCTTTGGGAGTGACAAGATTGGACAGGATTAGGAACGAGTACATCAGAGGGACAGCTCATGTTGGACGTTTGGGGGACAAAGTTAGGGAGGCCAGATTAAGATGGTTTGGACATGTTCAGAGGAGGGAGAGTGAGTATATTGGTAGGAGAATGTTGGACATGGAGCTGCCAGGCAGGAGGCAAAGAGGAAGGGCAAAGAGGAGGTATATGGATGGAATTAATGAGGATATGAAGCTAGTGGGTGCAACTGTTGAAGATGCAGAAGATAGGGATAGGTGGAGAGAGATGATTCGCTGTGGCGACCCCTCAAGGGAAAAGCCGAAAGAAGAAGAAGAGTGGAAGATATTCACATGGGTGAGTGTCATCAGTTGTTATTGCCTGTTTGTTCTGAAAAGTGTCCACGACTAGATGGGGCATCAGGGTATAGTAAGGAGATTAGGCCTGAGGTGTTTCTGTGCAGGGATGTATGAGGATGTTTAGAAGTGGGTGAAAAGATATCAGAGGTGTGTGCTAGCAAAGATGCCCCAGCCCAGGATTCAAGGAGCTTGGACACCATTGTTAGCTCTCAGTACTTTATAGGTAGTTGCAGTAGATTTTATCATACTAGAACCAGCTAAAGATGGTCATGAGAATGTCCTGGTGGTAACCAACGTGTTCACCAAATTCAGTCAAGCATTCCACACTAATGACCAGAAGGCAGAGACTATGACCAAGATCCTTCTGTGAGAATGGTTCCTGAAGCATGGTGTGCCGCAACGCTTATACTTCGATCAGGGCAGGAATTTTTGAAAGCGCTGTCATGTGAAGAAAACTCACACTACACCACATCACCCACAAGGAAACAAACAATGTGAGAGGTTTAAAAGAACTCTTAATGATCTCTTGTGTGCACTTCCACCAGAAATGAAGTGTAAATGGCCAGAACACTTAGCACTTAGCAGTGTATGTGTACAATGTGACAGAACACTCATCCACCGTACTATCTGCTTTTTGGGGTCCAGCCACATCTTTCCGTTGATGCACTGTTGGGACAAGGTCCAGCTGCAGATAATGAACCTACCTGGCTCACGGTGCACAGGGAATGTCTTCAAGAGGCACATCTTTGAGCTGAGAGGAAGTCTGCTGAGAGGGTCACCCAACATGAAAAGAGGATGTACTGTTCAGCAGTTGAGGAAGGACAATACATGCACTTAAGACATCGTCCACCAGAAAGGAACAAAATTCAAGATGCCTGGTCATCCATGGAGTACGAAGTGATGGGGTCCAGGGGTGACATATACAGTGCAGCCAGTGGAAGGGAGGCCAGTCAAGAGAGTGCATAGTTCCCTGCACGACCCCTGTCCCAGTGCCCCGAAAGAGATGTCTGAGACATCCTTTAGTGAATGAACCTACCACAGTTCCAGAGCCAGAGGTATAATCTCTGGACCCAGAGTGTATGCTGGTAGAAGAAGTTAGATACTCAAGGGAAGAGCGTGTACCACTGCCGGTATCTGAGGAGTTGGGTCAGCTTGATCCTGAGCCTCAAAAAGGTTTCAATGTTTGGGTGGAGCAAGATGATGTAGCACCAGAGGTAGAGAGCATTGATGTTTCTTTTGTCACTCAGGAAATGGGGCCAATATCATGTGAGTGTTGATCCTCCTGTTGAAGTATGGGAGGCAAGACCTATTCCTAGAAAGAGAGTGGGAAGTCATATTAAGTCTGAAGTCCCTTCTCCTGCTCTATCTCCTGCTCCCATCTCACAACAGTCAGCAGCTCCTGAGAAGATCCCAGCAGCAACTGTACTTCTTAAGAAGGTTGAGGAAATTTGGCATGTTAACCAAGATCCTCAGCAACTTCTACAGATGTAGAAGTTCAGTTGAAAGTGTGATCACCAGCTCAATCACAGTGTGGCACGGAAGCTGCACTGTTCAGGACAGGAAAGCGCTCCAGCGTGTCATAAAAACAGCACAGTTCGTCTGTGGAGCGGTCTTTCCATCACTCCAGGACATTTACAACACCAGGGTCATCAGGAGGGCCCATAATATTATGAGGGCCAATACACACCCACAACACAACCTCTTCACACTTCTGCTGTCTGGGAGACGCTACAGGAGTGTGAGATCAAGAACAAAAGGACTCACAAACAGATTCTATTCACAAACCATTAGACTCCTGAACAACACGTAACACCACTACCTCACACCCCATCACCCCCACTGACTGCTGCCACACAACACACTGAGCACCTTATTTAAGTTTTAATCTGTATATACTGTCTTTTTATTTTTTTTATTGGATTATTTTTTCATACATTTCTATTATTTATTTTTATTCTTTTTGTAAGGGAGACGTGCAAATCAAGAATTTCATTGTATAGTCTAAATCATTGTGTTTTCACTGTGCATATGACAATAAACTTCTTGAATCCATGTAGAACACAGAGGGCAAAAGCAGATGTCTATAGCAACCCAAGTAGATTGCCCAAGTCAGCTTGTAATGCTTTGTAATGCTTTGTCTTTTAGTCGCAATGTTCTCTCTCAGTTGTTAACTGGTATGGTTGTTTACACTTCTGGGAAGCTTTGGGGAACTCTAGACAAATAGGGTGTAAGTAGTCACCAAGTCATTGTTGACTGTGTGTGTGTGTGAGTTAACTAGTGTGTGTGTGTCTGTGTGTGTGTGTGTGTGCTAGGACCCTGTTATAAAAGTGTATGAGCAGAATTGAGCACCATTATTGGTAATGCCCTGAAAGAGGATGCGGCTATCTTTAAGATGCTCAGAGGATGCGCATTGGAAAAGCGGGAAAGTGAGGGCTCAAAGAGCATATGTGGAAGATAATCAGCTAGCAAAAGGGTTTGCATTGCTGAGAGCGATTGAAGGTTCCGTCTATTTGACTTTTTGGTTTATCAAAGCAAGAGAGCAGAGTTCATACCGGGAGTCATGTACAAAGGGGATAATTGAGAGAGGCTGCTACAGTTGTCTGTTAGGGAGTTAGTGTCAGGAATCATTATCATGTATCTTAGTTTTATGAGTTCAAGGCAGGATGATCTGCTTAAGGTTTACGGTAGAATATAAGGGAGGGGACAAACAATTTCTTTCCTTTGTTTAAAACTGTGATTTTATTTTAATTGTTCTTTTTTGTGTCCCCTCGGGTCACAGTTGGGAATAAAAGATCCCCACATAAAAATATACTTGTTGTGATTGTCCCTATATCCTGACTTACCAACACAGGGTCCGTATTAATGTATTATTTTCCTTATCAGCCTTCAGTGCATTCATATGAACATAGAGAGTCCAAAAAGCCACCTAGGTTGCCAGATTGTGTAGTTTCAATCATTTTTTATCAGTAGCCTGTTCAGTAGCCAAGAACGTTGATCATTGAAATTTAAGCACTGTTCCAATTGTGTCTGTAAATGCTTTGGATTTAGACAGACAGGGTGATGTGGATGTCACGTACCGGTGGTACCAGGCGAGAAAGAGCAGACCCATATGCAGGGATATACGCAAAACAGGGATTTATTCCAAAATAAGAACACTCAGGGAAAAACCAAAAAACAGCACAAAGACTCACATTAAAGACGAGGACTAGCCACAAACACAGGCACGACAACCAATATAAATAGGGGTAATAATCAAAGGAACAAAAGGGACAGGTGAACAGAGGCGGGAACAGGCGGGGCTAAAATGTCAACACTGAACACACATGGCACAGAGAAATAAAACCCCTGTTAGAAGCCCCCTAGTGGCCCAACAGGGAACTTTTCCAACCATGACAGTGGCAGGGTGGAGTTAAAGGTTAATTTGATTATCTATTACAATAGAAAAATTGTTTTATCAGCATAAACATACAAATGCAATGGCTACGTTTATAGAATATCCATGCTGGCAGGTGACTGTGTTCACTATTCAGCAAAAGGCTTGTATCTTTTGTCCCCAGGTTAGTTTTCCCTCTTCCAGCAGTTCTCTGGCTAACCACTAAACCTGTATTTGTGCCAATACTGAGTGCCAAATAATGGAGAAAGTGCTTTCTGCTCAAACTTCTTAATCATCTTTGGACGACAAATACAAAATGATACAAATATTGCATTTATATTATAAATATATTTTAATATAATAGAATTATATTATATTGCATATGATGTTTTAATGAAAGACAAAGAAGAGAAGAGGATGTGGGGATGTGGTAGCTTAGTGGTTAAGGCATTAGACTACTGATCGGAAGGTTGTGTGATCGAATCCCAGGTCCACCAAGCTACAACTGCTGGCCCTGAGCAAGGCCCTTAACCCCAAAAATGCTCAGTTGTATAAAAATGAGATGAAAATGTAAGTCGCTCTGGATAAGGGCGTCTGCTAAATGCCGTAAATGTAAATGAAGAGAGAGAGTCTTTGAAACAGTCAAGATTATGAACAGAACTGTGAAAATTATATCTTTTTTTAATTATAACCTATTGTTTTTGCATATAATATAATGGTATATTTATATTAAACATTTATTTTTGTCAATTAATTTACACCTAATAAGCTATCATTTCTGTAAATTCCTTTTTTTTCTTCGTTGATAATAAGGGGGGTCCGCAGCTCAAAATCCAATTCATATTTAAAAAGTACCGCATGCTTTTGGAGCCTCGTCGGCTGCCGTAGTGAGCTGATGTAAATACACGGAACTCATGAAGGTTTTGGAAAGCGAAACGTGATATTTATGCTACATTCTAAATGACTTACTATCACTTATATAAGTGCACTATATAGGGTATAAACAATCATCGCCTACACCCTATGTGATGTATTATGTGTCCTATAGTGAGCCGTTTGGGATTTAGCCTCAGACTTAACGTTATAACGTATGCGCTCTATGGTAGTAAATAAGTGTCTAATTCATAAAACAGCTTCGTTAACAGCGAAAAGTAAGTCTTGTTGAAACTGTATAAAAAGAAAAGAAACAAACCGGTAATCGACTAGGAATACGAATCTCAACTTTTTGAATAGAAAGCATAAACAGGTTTGTGTGTGTGTGTAGGTGGATAAGAGTGGTATGGCAGGAAGCTCCACGGCAGAGAAACACTTCAGATTCGTGGTCGTAGGTGGAGGAATTTCAGGGGTCACCTGCGCGGAACAGGTAAATTGATCCGCTTTGACTTTATAGTGAGCTGTTGTTTATGCTCTGTTTGTTTATTTCCATCTAACCATATCTCGTATGTTCTTTGCTTCTCTCCAGCTGGCCTTCCAGTTTCCTAAAGAGGAAGTTGCTCTTCTGACCGCTGCCCCATTTGTGAAGACTGTGACTAATTTAAGACAGGTAGGTTTTCAAAATTATTGAAAATACATTAATGTTTATTTCCATAAGCAACCGAGACACTCATGACATAGTGCAGGTCATCCTTCACTAATATCAACAACATGGAATAAACTTCATAGAAACCTAAAGCCATTCATGAACCCATTCATGTGAGCATATGTAACTTTCATATTAGTTTCACTGTCCGAAATAACTAATAATAGTTACAAAATAATATGTGCACTTACATAATAATGGAAATAATAAGAGTAAGCCAATTTTTTAAGGTTAATCATGAACACAATATTATTAATGGTAATGTATAATTGATGGTAGTATAAACGTCATTCATAGTGATGATGAATCATAGTGGTAATGAACCACTTCAAATTGAATTAAAGTTTTACACCCAGGTTTTTGCAAATGAACTATAAACTAATGGCATTAGAATGGTGGAAATATATACCGTGCAAACTGACAACTCAGACGACAGTGCAGTGTATTACACATCACTGTACTTGGACATTGCTGATATTTCTACAGTTTCCATTGAAGAGGAAAATGGTTGACAGTGTATGGCAATGCTTCATTAAATCTCTGTTCCTGAGTGTCTTGCATTTAAAACAGAAAAAAGTATATATTTTAATTGCAAATATACTTTAAAAAATATTACTAATTAATGACTCGCACATTACAGTATTGCCATAGTGCACAAACTACCAAATCTGTGAAACTCTATCAGTCTTGTTATTCCCAAATATAACCTAATGATGCAAATCCAGAAGGCACAGTTTATGAAACCTGATCCATTTTGTCAATAATCATGTGTAGTATGTGTCCTTCATAGTCTCAGGGATCAATACACAAATCACACTACTCTCTCTTTAGAGAGACACTAATTGCACAATAAGGATGTAACACATATTTTCCAAAGGTGTCCAAGACTTTGGAGGACTTTGATGTGGAAGAACAGCCATCCACCACCTTAGAGGAGAAATATCCTAACTTGAAGGTTATTCATTCAGCAGTGAAAGGTCTCCATGCAAAACAGCATGTGAGTCAAATTATTGTGTGTGTTTGTGTGTTTTATTTGTCTTAGGTTGGTAGTAGTACTTCTGTAATTTAAAGTGTGTATGTACATAACAAGTACCTATCCAGAGCATTTGTCATGTACATACACACCTTATATTTAAAAAAAAAAAAAAAAATACATCATCATTTATGATTATTATTATTATTAGTAGTAGTAGTAGTAGTATTAGTAGTATTTATCCAAAGCACTCAAGTGTCTTAGTGATGTTAATGAGCTTTTGCAAATAGGTGCTGCAGACTGAGGATGGACATAATGTCCATTACCAGAAGCTGTGTGTGTGCACCGGTGCCAGACCAAAAGTTGTCATCAAGGAGAACCCTCATGTACTGGGCATACGAGACACAGACAGTGCCCAGGTACTGACAAGCTATTGAAATGAACTAATCACTTCCATTTTCACTGACCTAACTATTTATGATTAAACATTTACACGCACATACCTGATATATTATCTTTATAACTTTAATTGATGATATATGTCCCCAGTGCAAAACTAAATAATACAAACCTGACATGAAATTGGTGGTTTTTGACAATAAAATTTGACAATTTTATTGTAATGTTTACCTTATTTTCTTCTTGCAGGAATTTCAGAAGCAGCTTTCCAAAGCGAAGCGCTTGCTAGTCATTGGGAATGGAGGAATTGCATTGGAATTGGTGTAAGTTTATATTTGCAGATTCCAAATAATTTTTTAAAATATATTTTCTTATATAATATAAGATAATGACAATTGTTTGATCATACCTATTGTTTAAACATAGACTAGCCTATGCATAGCCAGCCATTGTAGCTACAAATGCATATGCTGTCCTTATTGCATAAATTATTCTGTAATCTGTGATCATTTGCACTGAAATAACTGTTACAAATCCCAATGTTTTTAAATTCTGTTCTCTACTACTGTTCAGTCTTGCATTGGACCTTTAGTGTTCTCTGTTCTAATATTCCATTCCATTCCATTGTCTATACCGCTTATCCAATCTACCATTGGGTCACGGGGAGCCTGTGGTTTAAATAATCAGCTAATTAAGACATCTTCATGAGGTTAAAATTGGTGTACAGTATAACAGCACAGAAACTCTATTGTAAGTTGAATCTGTTTACTACACTTGCCACCATTGTGTTTTTGTATGTAGCTATGAAGTGGAGGGCTGTGAGGTGATCTGGGCCATAAAGGACAAGGCCATAGGGAATAAGTTCTTTGATGCTGGAGCTGCTCAATTCCTCATCCCCTCACTGGGTGTGGAAAAGCCTGAGAAAACACTGCCCTGCAAGAGAGCACGCTACACCATAAACAAAGCTACAAAACCTAAAGCAGGTACACTAAAGCCTAGATTTGATTGCACATGAGCAATCAGGCTGTGTAAGTGCTGCTTAGCTTTATTCTACCTATGTTGAGGGTCAGACAGTTGGCAAAAATTGAAACCGCAGAGAATGGCTAAAACATTGTGCGTTTTAATTATTTGGAACTCCTGTGGCTGTTATTGCACATATTTAAAACATTTAGTATAATGTACTATATTAATGTTGTTAGTGTGTTGTTTCACACCAGCAGAGCTTGGTAGTGCCCTAGGTCCAGACTGGCATCAAGACATCAGACTAAGAGGAGCAGAGGAGGTGCGTGAGTGTGTGTATTTGTATAGAAACATATTATATATTTTTAGTACAAAGAACAACTTCCTTATATCTTTTTCCCAGATATCACACAACGTGCATGTAGAGTACGAGTGTGAAATTGAAGCAATCCACACCCAGCAGGACTTCATGCAATCACCATGCTATACACAGAACAGTGATTTAGGTAACATCATTAGACCATTATATCATATTTATCTAGGTGATCCAGTAACACCCAAAAAGGATATATTATCTGAAAATGCACAGTACAGTAGCCTATATATCACAGTGAAAAAAATCTTTTATTAAAACCTTTAGTTAAACTACACAGACATGTTCAGATTGTACAGTTACTGTTCTAAAGTGCACCAGTTACCTAAGATATTTGAACCTTTTCCTTAGGGTTGTGGCCAGTTTATGCACAGCTAACCAGTGGGAAGGTCTATGGCTGCGACTTTATAGTCAGTGCTACAGGTGTTATCCCAAATAGCGAACCTTTTCTTCAGGGTAACAATGTAAGTACTGAGACACCTTTATTAGCTGGAGTACACTTCTGTAAATCTCTGGTTATATACATGTGTATATATGCGTGTGTGGAGGGGATAAACATCTGCTACAACAATAAATGGTGATTAATAAGTTAACATACATTTCTTACACCTTTTAAATGGTTTAAAATATACAATATACACTTGGTGTGTTCTGTAGGATATCCAAAATGCTGTCATAAAAAACTTTGGCATTCTTTAATGTAATTAATATTAATATAGCCCTCCAGTCAGAAAAAAAGAAGGAAGGAAAGATGGTTGTCTAAAGATATATAGTATATAGATGTAGAAACCGGTGACTGACACACTGCTAAAGCCACAGCTCCCTCTAATTGCTCCCTCTAACTGTTCCCACAGACCTGCATTTATTTTCAATACCATCAATTGTTTATATACTTCTTCTTCAATAATAAAAAAAAGGGTTTTGAAAATTTATTTTAAATGTATTTATTTATCTTTTATATTTATTTTATATTTTTATTTTTTTAAATTTGGATGAATACAGTTTGAGCTGGCAGAGGATCGTGGCCTGAGAGTCGATGAGCACATGCAGACATCTGAACCAGATGTGTATGCAGCTGGAGATGTGTGCAGTGCTGGTTGGGAGCCTAGTCCCCTTTGGCAGCAGGTTTGTTCGTGAATTAATTAATTAACCCGCACATGAATCTATTTATACATGCACACGATTACGTTGTACTATACTTTACCTATGCGTGTTTTTATAGGAAGATCTCAGTAATTTTGATTGGTACAAAAACAAGAATAAAACTGTTTTGAACAATATTATTAATATCTGAGGCAGAACCTGACTGTATGAATCTTTGTCATATCCAAATCCTAGGTCCTTGCCATAAAATTGAGAATCATAAGCACATTATTACATATCATATCAAGTGCTATTTGGTGGCATTGCGCCTCATGTTCATTGTAGCCGTTGTGCCCCCATGTGGCAGATGCGCTTATGGACTCAGGCACGTCAGATGGGTTTTTATGCTGCACGCTGTATAGCAGCCCATGAGCTGGAGGAAGCTACTGAGCTGGACTTCTGCTTCGAGCTCTTTTCACACATCACCAAGTTCTTCAACTACAAGGTGATTAGTGCTCAAATGCTCTCTCTCCCTGTCACTCTCTTTGTCTCTCTCCCATCACATAATTTTTTTTATTTATTCTCTGTTTCTCAGTCATTTTCTTTACAGCCTTAGCCAAGAGTCATGTATGAAATCACTCCATGCCTACCATATTTGCCTCAGACATTTTGTAGTGTTGTCCAAATTGCCAATGGCCAAGTCTAACCCCCTGTACATCATTGTATTATTATTATTATTATTATTATTATTATTATTATTATTGGTGTTAGTAGTAGTAGTACCTGTAGTAGATAAAAGTAGAAAGTTTTAACAGACTATCTACCTATCTATCTATCTATCTATCTATCTATCTATCTATCTATCTATCTATCTATCTATCTATCTATCTATCTATCACTGTCCATTTTTACTACAGAAATCACACCTATTTCACTTCCAATTTCAAATTTTCTTAGAATTATAGGATTTTTGCACAATGGCACATTGTGGGATTTATGTGTATTGTATCCTACAGGTGGTGCTGCTGGGAAAGTTTAATGCTCAGGGCCTGGGTGCGGATCATGAACTGCTGGTGCGCTGCACTAAAGGCATGGAGTATGTGAAGGTGGTGTTGAGTCGAGGCCGTATGGTGGGGGCTGTCCTTATCGGAGAAACTGACCTGGAAGAGACCTTTGAGAATCTCATCCTCAACCAGATGGATTTGTCATCCTATGGGGAAGAGTTGCTTAACCCTGACATTGACATTGAGGACTACTTTGACTGAATAAAGATGCTGAGAATCCCACACATTTGTTTTTAGCATTATAATATATAAAACCATAAATATAAAGTGCAAAATCATTTTAAGTTGCTTGTATTTGCTATTTAAACTGTCATATAATTTCAATGATTCCTATTTAAAGGTAACTTATGTTGCTAATATTGCAATTAACTTGGCAAGTTTCTTGATTTCCAGTGTCTGTTTGTGTTTCCTTCTTAGAAATAGGTGAAACACAGTTGCTTAGCTATGACATTTTCTTTAAAAGGTTTCCCACAAAGCATATGTAGCTGAGGGGGTGGGCTCAGTTGTGGGACAGGTGAAGACTTAGAAATTTCCATGTTAGTGGCAATTTGCCTACACCTGCCTTTTAAAAAAGTACTACGTAGCATCTTTTTAGTAATTGAAAATCACTTCCTTATGAATCCCTTTATCCATGGACTTATTGGAAAATTACACATTGTGCTGAATGCACAAACTAATAAATGACTAAAGTTAGTTATTATTATATGTTTAGTTTTAGTTTATTTTGATGACCTGCATTTGGATCACACCTTTCTAGTTTTGCACTGGAGCTGGGGTTGTCAACTGGCAGACTGCAGTCCAGACATGGATTTTATTGTGTCCATGTCACCTGCTCTTTCACCTGACTGAATAAACCATGTGAAAATACAGTTGCAGAGCCCATCAATGTAAACAATGAAAATAAAAGACCATAGTTATGGCCAGCTTCTTAGGCATACCCTCAGTTATGGCTTATGTGGACCAGAGGGAGCTAGAGCAGTCAAATAGGTAAGTTTGGTTAACATATTTAAATCTGAAGGTACAGAGACATATGCAATGTTTTCTTCCAACTTCAAGTTAAAAGCTGTGACCCAGCAGAAGTGTGCACCAAGACAAAAATGTTTAATCTAACCATTAAAAGATAACTGTTGCTGCCATTTAATCATGTTAGCTGCTTATCTGGATTTTTGCAAGAAATTTATTGTAAGTAGACCATTCGAAATTGTCCCCAACACTATTAACTAGACTATTAAACTTTAACATTAGAAGCTAAATGGCAAAAATTTGTTCCTACCTTCTATAGCCCAAAATCAACAGACCAATAATGTCTCTCTGTCTTCCACGATCATTTTCTCACCCTATTACCCTCCATACTCCAGCACATACTCAGGATAAATCTGGTTAGAATCAAAGACAACAAAAATCCTAGGATATAAAGTATCATCAACACAGCTGTCATGTAAATTTTCATTTTGGTCACCATCAGGTTTGCAGAAATCTGAATCTCCAAGTCTGTACTTCCCAACAATCACACGTGCGAGGAACATTATTTGTGTTTTGTCACCTTGTTGGCGATGAGATCTACTGTACATGTTTGCATAGGCTGCATGTAGGGCAAAGTATGTACCTAGAAGAAAATGAACAATTTTTATAATAATAACCAATTATAGTATGAGGACAACAAAATATCAAACCCAACTAACCTTTGCCCAAAACATGACCATGCCTTTTTGAATTAGACAGTCTGCAGTCAAAGTTGTACAAGCAAATATTATGCAGATTGTTTTTGCCTGTGCCATGGAAGAGCATTTGTTCTTCAATGTCTGACTGACCTTTTATCCTCATCAACTGGGATTTTTTCCTACAGAAAAAGGATTCATATATTAAAGATAGAGACAGAAAATAGATTACCGGTAAAATGTTTCAACAAACTAGATTGAGTAGATATTTATCATTGTGAGTGTAGATATTTCAGAATGCCTTTTTTTTCATGTTCTTAAAGACATTTGTTTGATTTTTTCTCCAACACAAATGTAAATAATTAAGTTAATTCCCTAGTACAACTTTATTTCTGAATCAAACTGAATTTGTAATGGAAAAAAATTGGATTAACTTTCACTTTAAACTTTCACTTAAGCCAGTGAGTGCTCCAGCTTTGACTTTAAGAAACTGATCTGAAGCTTGCTCATGAATCTGAAAAAACAGAAACTCTTTTTTTGTCACTACAATTCTGGAAGGTTTTTTGTTCATGTTTTTATTATACTAAAACTGTGTTTCTTAATACTTGTCTTAGAGTACCCTTGTCTTAGAGTACACTACCCTTTTATCACACCATTCACTGCCAAAGATTAAGCTAATAAACAAGGCTAGTTATTAGCTAATGAGTTGAACTTGGTGTATAGCATGCAGGCTGTTCATGCTCCATATGTACAGGTGCATCTCAATAAATTAGAATGTCATGGAAAAGTTCATTTATTTCAGTAATTCAACTCAAATGTGAAACTTGTGTATTAAATGAATTCAATGCACACAGACTGAAGTAGTTTAAGTCTTTGGTTCTTTTAATTGTGGTGATTTTGGCTCACATTTAACAAAAACCCACCAATTCTCAACAAATTGGAATATGGTGACATGCCAATCAGCTAATCAACTCAAAACACCTGAAAAGTTTTTCTGAGCCTTCAAAATGGTCCCTCAGTTTGGTTCACTAGGCTACACGATCATGGGGAAGACTGCTGATCTGACAGTTGTCCAGAAGACAATCATTGACACCCTTCACAAGGAGGGTAAGCCACAAACATTCATTGCCAAAGAAGCTGTTCACAGAGTGCTGTATCCAAGCATGTTAACAGAAAGTTGAGTGGAAGGAAAAAGTGTGGAAGAAAAAGATGCCCAGCCAACCGAGAGAACCGCAGCCTTATGAGGATTGTCAAGCAAAATCCATTCAAGAATTTGAGTGAACTTCACAAGGAATGGACTGAGGCTGGTCATCAAGAGCCACCACAGATAGACGTGTCAAGGAATTTGCCTACAGTTGTCATATTCCTCTTGTTAAGCCACTCCTGAACCACAGACAACGTCAGAGGCGTCTTACCTGGGCTAAGGAGAAGAAGAACTGGTCTGTTGCCCAGTGGTCCAAAGTCCTCTTTTCAGATGAGAGCAAGTTTTGTATTTCATTTGGAAACCAAGGTCCTAGAGTCTGGAGGAAGGGTGGAGAAGCTCATAGCCCAAGTTGCTTGAAGTCCAGTGTTAAGTTTCCACAGTCTGTGATGATTTGGGGTGCAATGTCATCTGCTGGTGTTGGTCCATTGTGTTTTTTTGAAAACCAAAGTCACTGCACCCGTTTACCAAGAAATTTTGGAGCACTTCATGCTTCCTTCTGCTGACCAGCTTTTTGAAGATGCTGATTTCATTTTCCAGCAGGATTTGGCACCTGTCCACACTGCCAAAAGCACCAAAAGTTGGTTAAATGACCATGGTGTTGGTGTGCTTGACTGGCCAGCAAACTCACCAGACCTGAACCCCATAGAGAATCTATGGGGTATTGTCAAGAGGAAAATGAGAAACAAGAGACCAATAAATGCCAATGAGCTGAAGGCCACTGTCAAAGAGACCTGGGGTTTCATACGACCTCAGCAGTGCCACAAACTGATCACCTCCATGCCACGCCGAATTAAGGCAGTAATTAAAGCAAAAGGAGCCCCTACCAAGTATTGAGTACATGTACAGTAAATGAACATACTTTCCAGAAGGCCAACAAGTCACTAAAAATGTTTAGTTATTGGTCTTATGAAGTATTCTAATTTGTTGAGATAGTGAATTGGTAGGGTTTCGTTAAATGTGAGCCAAAATCATCACAATTAAAAGAACCAAAGACTTAAACTATTTTAGTCTGTGTGCATTGAATTTATTTAATACACGAGTTTCACAATTTGAGTTGAATTACTGAAATAAATGAACTTTTCCACGACATTCTAATTTATTGAGATGCACCTGTATATGTATATCCTATGACCTGGACTTAGAAAGTTCTAAAGTAGTAAAAAAATAATAAAATTAAAGAAAGCCGTTTAATGAACAAATATGTCACTTGACTGATATTGTACTTACTTGCAGTACAGCTCCCAGAGGTCAACATTCTGTACTCTGTAGACAGCCTTCAGGGGTTCCTGCAGTAGACCAATTTCCTTCACATATCGCTCCACTTCCTTAAACTCACTTGATTGCCAGTTCACAATAAAAACCTGAAAAAAAAAGGAGGCATTATTTGAAGAATGGCTTTGTAAGTTTTACAAAATGTATTATTTGTATGTATTACAGTATTCCCTTCCAGCATACAAAGACATTCTTTACAGTTGTGTACTTCTAACTTTGTGGCAACAGTTTGGGGAAGAACCACATATGAATGTGATGGTCTGGTGTCTACAAATGTTTCGCCATATCTTTCACACTGCTCAGTACAGTGGGGCAAAAAAGTATTTAGTCAGCCACCAATTGTGCAAGTTCTCCTACTTAAAAAGATGAGAGAGGCCTGTAATTTTCATCATAGGTACACTTCAACTATGAGAGACAGAATGAGAAAAAAAATCCAGAAAATCACATTGTCTGATTTTTAAAGAATTTGCAAATTATGGTGGAAAATAAGTATTTGGTCACCTACAAAAAAGCAAGATTTCTGGCTCTCACAGACCTGTAACTTCTTTTTTAAGAGGCTACTCTGTCCTCCACTCGTTACCTGTATTAATGGCACCTGTTTGAACTCGTTATCAGTATAAAAGACACCTGTCCACAACCTCAAACAGTCAGACTCCAAACTCCACTATGGCCAAGACAAAAGAGCTGTCAAAGGACACCAGAAACCAAATTGTAGACCTGCACCAGGCTGGGAAGACTGAATCTGCAATAGGTAAGCAGCTTGGTGTGAAGAAATCAACTGTGGGAGCAATTATTAGAAAATGGAAGACATACAAGACCACTGATAATCTCCCTCGATCTGGGGCTCCACGCAAGATCTCACCCTGTGGGGTCAAAATGATCACAAGAACGGTGAGCGAAAATCCCAGAACCACACGGGGGGACCTAGTGAATGACCTGCAGAGAGCTGGGACCGAAGTAACAAAGGCTACCATCAGTAACACACTACGCCGCCAGGGACTCAAATCCTGCAGTGCCAGACGTGTCCCCCTGCTTAAGCCAGTACATGTCCCCCTGCTTAAGCCAGTACATGTCCGGGCCCGTCTGAAGTTTGCTAGAGAGCATTTGGATGATCCAGAAGAGGATTGGGAGAATGTCATATGGTCAGATGAAACCAAAATAGAACTTTTTGGTAAAAACTCAACTTGTCGTGTTTGGAGGAGAAAGAATGCTGAGTTGCATCCAAAGAACACCATACCTACTGTGAAGCATGGGGGTGGAAACCATGCTTTGAGGCTGTTTTTCTGCAAAGGGACCAGGACGACTGATCCGTGTAAAAGAAAGAATGAATGGGGCCATGTATCATGAGATTTTGAGTAAAAACCTCCTTCCATCAGCAAGGGAATTGAAGATGAAACGTGGCTGGGTCTTTCAGCATGACAATGATCCCAAACACACCGCCCGGACAACGAAGGAGTGGCTTCGTAAGAAGCATTTCAAGGTCCTGGAGTGGCCTAGCCAGTCTCCAGATCTCAACCCCATAGAAAATCTTTGGAGGGAGTTGAAAATCCGTGTTGCCCAGCGACAGCCCCAAAACATCACTGCTCTAGAGAAGATCTGCATGGAGGAATGGGCCAAACTACCAGCAACAGTGTGTAAAACCCTTGTGGCGACTTACAGAAAACGTTTGACCTCGGTTGTCATTGCCAACAAAGGGTATATAACAAAGTATTGAGATGAACTTTTGTTATTGACCAAATACTTATTTTCCACCATAACTTGCAAATAAATTCTTTAAAAATCAGACAATGTGATTTTCTGGATTTTTTTTTTCTCATTCTGTCTCTCATAGTTGAAGTGTACCTATGATGAAAATTACAGGCCTCTCTCATCTTTTTAAGTGGGAGAACTTGCACAATTGGTGGCTAACTAAATACTTTTTTGCCCCACTGTATATCCCATCCAAACTGTTATCAGGACCAGTAATCTAATGTGATCACTGCTCAATGACAATGATTTTGGCTGAAACACATCCTATTGCCAACCTTCGATTACTTTTACAAACCCGATTCCAAAAAAGTTGGGACACTGTACAAATTGTGAATAAAAAAGGAATGCAATAATTTAGAAATCTCATAAACTTATATTTTATTCACAATAGAATATAGATAACATATCAAATGTTGAAAGTGAGACATTTTGAAATGTCATGCCAAATATTGGCTCATTTTGGATTTCATGAGAGCTACACATTCCAAAAAAGTTGGGACAGGTAGCAATAAGAGGTCCGGAAAAGTTAAATGTACATATAAGGAACAGCTGGAGGACCATGTTGCAACTTATTAGGTCAATTAGCAACATGATTGGGTATAAAAAGAGCCTCTCAGAGTGGCAGTGTCTCTCAGAAGTCAAGATGGGCAGAGGATCACCAATTCCCCCAATGCTGCAGTGAAAAATAGTGGAGCAATATCAGAAAGGAGTTTCTCAGAGAAAAATTGCAAAAAGTTTGAAGTTATCGTCATCTACAGTGCATAATATCATCCAAAGATTCAGAGAATCTGGAACAATCTCTGTGCGTAAGGGTCAAGGCCGGAAAACCATACTGGATGCCCGTGGTCTTCGGGCCCTTAGACGGCACTGCATCACATACAGGAATGCTACTGTAATGGAAATCACAACATGGGCTCAGGAATACTTCCAGAAAACATTGTCGGTGAACACAATCCACCGTGCCATTCGCCGTTGTTGGCTAAAACTCTATAGGTCAAAAAAGAAGCCATATCTAAACATGATCCAGAAGCGCAGGCGTTTTCTCTGGGCCAAGGCTCATTTAAAATGGACTGTGTCAAAGTGGAAAACTGTTCTGTGGTCAGACGAATCAAAATTTGAAGTGCTTTTTGGAAAACTGGGACGCCATGTCAACCGGACTAAAGAGGACAAGGACAACCCAAGTTGTTATCAGCGCTCAGTTCAGAAGCCTGCATCTCTGATGGTATGGGGTTGCATGAGTGCGTGTGGCATGGGCAGCTTACACATCTGGAAAGCCACCATCAATGCTGAAAGGTATATCCAAGTTTTAGAACAACATATGCTCCCATCCAAACGTCGTCTCTTTCAGGGAAGACCTTGCATTTTCCAACATGACAATGCCAGACCACATACTGCATCAATTACAACATCATGGCTGCGTAGAAGAAGGATCCGGGTACTGAAATGGCCAGCCTGCAGTCCAGATCTTTCACCCATAGAAAACATTTGGCGCATCATAAAGAGGAAGTTGCGACAAAGAAGACCTAAGACAGTTGAGCAACTAGAAGCCTGTATTAGACAAGAATGGGACAACATTCCTATTCTTAAACTTGAGCAACTTGTCTCCTCAGTCCCTAGACATTTGCAGACTGTTATAAAAAGAAGAGGGGATGCCACACAGTGAGTGGTAAACATGGCCTTGTCCCAACTTTTTTGAGATGTGTTGATGCCATGAAATTTAAAATCAACTTATTTTTCCCTTAAAATGATCCATTTTCTCACTTTAAACATTTGATATGTCATCTATGTTGTATTCTGAATAAAATATTGAAATTTGAAAATTCCACATCATTGCATTCTGTTTTTATTCACAATTTGTACAGTGTCCCAACTTTTTTGGAATCGGTTTGTACCATTCCAAAATCTGCACCCTTCTACACCAAAGTTAAGCATATTTTTAGCACCTGAATCATGAATTTTATCTGTCATGTCTGCGACTAGGTTGTTATTCACCTAGAAAGTAAAGTTACTTTCTGGGCTTTTTGCTATATTGGCTTGACAGGCATTTTTGTTTAGCAAGCTGTTTAGGTTGTGTGGCTAGGGTAGGATTGAGTGCTCCTTTGTTGGCATTATATCTGCTGTAGAGTCAGCACCGTGGATGTCTGAGGCAAGTGAAGAGACTTGGATCCATTGTGTTTGAGGAGAAGCTAAGTCCAAATCCATTGCTGCATATTCTTGGAAATCCAGCTAATTAAGCAGACTAAGCAATAAATTGTGAATGGTGATGTGAAGGAAAACTACTCAATAATGCTATAGGCACATTACCCACAAACCCATACTAATTGTCTAGATGACAACTAGTGGATTATTCACAAAAAAAGAGTTAATTTTTTTTTTCTTTCAGGTTTTTAAAGTTTAAGTGTTTGTGTGATTGATTTATGGTCCTAGTTATAATTCAATTTAAACACTGTTTGCAAATCTTTGTTTAAATTGAATTTTGACTTACCCTTGGCCCTTCATGAGAATTTTAATGATTTTGAAAATCGACATTTAAAAAACCCTAAACCAACC
This sequence comes from Hemibagrus guttatus, assembly GCA_033459395.1. NCBI lineage: Eukaryota > Metazoa > Chordata > Actinopteri > Siluriformes > Bagridae > Hemibagrus > Hemibagrus guttatus. Next base: position 15,176,131 of record JAUCMX010000018.1, read on the forward strand.
TTTTATTAATGTTTTGTATAATTGTTGGAAATATTTCAAACATAGTAAATGTTGATTTTTGGAAATGTTCAGCTTCTTTGTGCTCATGTTCACATGTTAATAAATGCCAATCACCCATAAATTGCAGCTTATTTGCAACTGCCCAAAAAACTCCATAAAAGAAAGCATACAGTATACAGTACACATATAAGACACAGTTTGTACTTAGATCTATGTCAATAAAATATATGTTATTTGACAGTCTAATAGTTGAAAAACCAAAAAACTGGAGCCAGATTATGGACTATTTGAATTAGATGGTAAAAAAGGTAAAAATAAATAAATAAATAAATAAATAAATAAATAAATAAATAAATAAATAAATAAATAAATAGATAAAATAAAGGTTTCACAAATATAGTTTTACAACATATTTCTCACATTTGTGTGTGTGATTAAAATAGGCAACATAAACTATTTGCAGTTATGATATTTTCATATCAACTTTACAATCACAGTTTTTATTTGATTTAAATCTGAAGATTTATTTTAGTTTTCTTATGCATTCATTTTCAAACACTTAGGGCACAAGCAGGACATGAATGTGTTTCCAAAATTACAAGATTTCTTTTGTAAATGCTCCTTCATAGGCTGTACCTGATAAGGTGCTGTAGAGTCCATGTTCTCCCAGTGTGCAGGTACAGATGGAAATTGGTCTGCACATTTGCATCTGTTTCATTAGAAATGCAGGATTTTTCACTTTCATTTCATGAAAAGGTAACAACAAATCAGACAGTGTAGGTAAGCGACTAAGAGTAGTAAATACACAGACCTGATCATACGCTCAGTGAAAAAAGAACGTTTTAATTTCTGCTTCTTTCCTGTGTTTAAGTTGACCATCAGGTTCCCTGTATGTGGAAAATCTAAATGTTACATATATATGAAATATAATTTATTACAAATTCTATTTATTCTTAAAGTCTGCATGGTTATTATTACTAAATTGTTGCTTTTAAGTATCATCCTGATAAAAGGATGAAAAGGAAGAACATTACCACTAAAGTCAATTCTGAAGCTGCCTTTAATTGTGTTGATGTTAATATTTCCAAATGGGTTGTGAAAGTAATGCCTTTCCAGATCTGAGCTGCTGATGGGGTTCACTGGATCATCCTGTAAAGGAAAACTTGCTTTAGGAAAGCAAGCAGAAAAGAGTTTTGGAATAGTAATGAAATAAGATGATACCTCAATTCTGTGCCAAATGCCACACTCTGCTTCATAGAACCAGTAAAAGTCAGAAGTGTCCATAGGTTCCATATACACCAATCCCAAACCACCATACATAATGGTAAATAAATAGAAGATTCCCTATACACTCACTCTAAACTACAGCTGGACCAACTTAACTGGACCAACTAAGTAAAAACGAAAGTAATAAACAGCCACTCCTGTCTGATGGGAGGGAACATTGCAGACATCACCTGTGTGTTTTCCAGCCCAAGCTGTGTCACTGTAATAGATGTTATTGTTTCGTATAACAACTATTATTTTTCTAGACATACACACATTGTTACAGAGTTCATAATCTGCAGTTTTGCATTTCAAACAGAAAAAAAATATTTCTTTTAATTGGAAATATAAATATATATAAAAAATTTATTACTAATGAATGAATAGCACATTAAAGTATTGCCATAGCATTGCGCAAACCTGTGAAAATCTATCAGACTTATTCTGATAAATGTTATTCCCAAATATAACCTATGATGCAAATGCAGAAGGCACAGTGTGTTTATCATGTTTTATGAAATCTGATGCATTATGTCAATAAGGATCCGTAATCTTGTGTTCTTCATAGTCTCAGGGATCAATAAACAGATCACACTACTCTCTCTTCAGAGAGACATTAAGTGCACAATAAGGATGTAACACATATTTTCCAAATGTCTCCAAGACTTTGGAGGACTTTGATGTGGAGGAACAGCTATCCACCCTCTTAGAGGAGAAATATCCTAACTTGAAGGTTATACATTCAGCAGTGAAAGGTCTCTATGCAAAACAGCATGTGAGTCAAATTATTGTGCGTGTGTTTGTGTGTTTTATTTGTCTTAGGTTGGTAGTAGTACTTCAGTACTTCTGTAATTTAAGGTGTGTATGTACATAAGAGTACAATAATGAGACAAATTATTGTGTGTGTGTGTGTTTGTGTGTGGGGTTGCTAGTAGTACTTTTGTAATTTAAGGTGTGTATGCACATGACAAGTGCTTTTTTAAATGTAAGGTGTGTATGTACATGACAAGTGCTCTGGATAGGTACATCATCATTTATGTTTATTATTATTATTAGTAGTAGTAGTAGTATTTATCCATAAAGCACTCAAGTGGCTTAGTGACGTTAATGAGTTTTTGCATCGATTACCATAAGCTGTGTGGGTGCCCCAGTGCCAGACCTAAAGTCGTCATCTAGGAGAACCCTCATGTACTGGCCATACGAGACACAGACAGTGCCAGGTACTGACAAGCTATTGAAATTGTGGTGAAATGAACTTCGTTGCATGCTCACTTACATTTCCGGTCATGCCCCTGTTACTCATTATTATAGTGAGGGAGGATATAAAAAGGCATTTCAAGAATAGCCGGTTGTTGCGTTAATTCATTTCCAGTTTGCATTTCTGAAAGTCTGTCGCTCTATGTGAGAGGTATGTGTTTGTGGTTTTGCATTTTTGGTTGTTAGCATGTGTATATATTATTTTATTTCCTTTCTGAAATAATTGTGGGTTTCCTCTTGTTCGGTGCACCCGAGATCAATGGTCAATCTCTTTGCCTGCCATTTCACTTGTCCGTACCAAAGAGCTGCGTACTTTAATAAACAGTACCCCTATAGACAACTGCTGCTACCTGCATGGTAAGTGGATTTCTGCTTCGCCACTTATTTGCATTTTAATGTAATATGCGGTTTATTAGGTTCCCCATTAATTAATCTGTTAAAGGACTGGCTGCCAGATAGATGATGTGGTCTGCATTGTTTGGTAATTAATCGGCCTGTGAGAGTGCTTTTCCTCTTGCCCTTGGCTTTGCATCACTTACCGCCTGGCTTGTAGCTTCAACACTGCTGTTTTGCTTCTGTTTTGTTTCTGTTTTGTTTCTGTTTTGCTCTCTATTGGTAAGCCCCGATGCTTAATGGTGTGTTTTTCGATCAAGTTCCATTAAGTCACTGTAGCCTGCTTGTTGCTCGTTGTTTTTTCCCTTTCTTTCTGTCTATGTTAAATTGACCAATCCCGGGTGGCGTAGTCGTTATTTGCTCTAACAGCATAAAATCTCTAAGGTTTATTAGTGGAGAAGTTTGGTATCTCTCACTCTCCATATCACCACCCCACCACATCTTGGTGTATTTGGCATGATCTCTTAACTCTCGACCTGAGACGTGGATATCTTGTTTCTTTTGTGGTTGTTTTGTCTTTTCTTCCTTTCTGTTTTTATTTCTTGTTGACAGGAGCAAAACAGCAGTGTTGGTTTACATTTACATTTTATTTACATTTCTGGCATTTGGCAGACGCTCTTATCCAGAGCGACGTACAAAAGTGCTTTAGTTCTCAGTCACTGAAATACATAAACACTGGTTCAATAAGACACAAACTTGGGATACCATTAGCCTAAACACTGAATTAGTTTTTTTTTTTTGTTTTTGTTTTTTTTAAACTTTGCAACATAATACGTAAACTGGGAAAAATAAGAGCTAGTTTAAGTACTTCAGGAAGAGGTAAGTCTTCAGTTGCCGTTTGAAGACGGTTAGAAACTCGGCCGTACGGATACCTAGGGGAAGTTCGTTCCACCTCCTCGGTGCCAGAACAGAGAAGAGTCTAGATGTATACCTACTTTTTTCCCTGAGAGATGGTGGGACCAGTCGAGCAGTGCTAGTGGATCTGAGTGAGCGAGGTGCAGTGCGAGGAGTGATGAGAGCTTTGAGGTAAGATGGCGCTGGTCCATTCTTGACTTTGTAGGCAAGCATTAGTGTTTTGAATCTGATGCGTGCAGCTACCGGAAGCCAGTGGAGGGAACGCAGCAGTGGGGTGGTGTGGGAGAACTTGGGCAGGTTGAAAACAAGTCGTGCAGCTGCATTTTTGATCATTTGCAGTGGGCGAATTGCGTTCAGAAGTAGAGCTGCCAGAAGAGAGTTGCAGTAGTCCAATCTCGAAATGACCAGAGATTGAACAAGCACCTGAGTAGCCTGTGTGGACAGAAATGGCCGAATCCTTCTGATGTTGTACAGAAGAAACCGACATGAGTGTGTCACATTAGTGACATGGGAGGAAAAGGACAGTTGATTGTCCATGGTTACCCCAAGGTTGCAAGCAGTGGCTGAAGGGGAAATCATGGAGTTATTCAGAGATATCGTGAGGTCTTGGGCTGGGGATGGATCACCTGGGATGATCAGCAGCTCAGTTTTGCTGGGATTGAGTTTCAGCTGATGAGCAGTCATCCAAGATGAAATGTCCGCCAGACACGCTGAGATCCGAGCAGAAGCCGTGGTATCTGAGGGAGGGAAGGAGAAGATAAGTTGGGTGTCATCGGCATAGCAGTGGTATGAAAATCCATGTGAGGATATAACTTTGCCAAGAGAGTGAGTATAGAGGGAGAAAAGGAGAGGACCAAGTACTGAGCCTTGCGGGACACCAGTAGAGAGTCTGCGTGGAGCAGATGTCAATCCCTTCCATGTTACTTGATATGAGCGACCATCCAGGTAGGAAGCAAACCATTCCCATGCTGTTCCACAAATTCCAAGACTCCTGAGGGTGGACAAGAGAGTCTTGTGGTTTACTTTGAAGCCAGACTGGTTGGGGTCATGGAGGTTATTCTGCATGAGATAGTCAGACAGCTGATTACAAACAACACGTTCAAGAATTTTTGAAAGGAATGAGAGAAGTGATACCGGTCTGTAGTTGCTGATGTCTGAGGGATCCAGAGCCGGTTTCTTCAGGATGGGGATGACCCTGGCTTTCTTAAAGGCAGTTGGAACATGAGCAGATGTTAAGGATCCATTGATGACTGTGGTGATGAAGGGTAGGAGGTCAGGTGAGATGATCTGGAGCATAGCTGAAGGGATTGGATCCAGTGGGCAGGTGGTAGGATTGCAGGACCGGGTAATTTGCAAAACCTCTTCTGATGCTACAGTTGAGAGCTGCGTCAGTGAAGGAGTAGCAAAGTGCTGACTGTGTGATGTAGGGGAAGTTGGGAGAGACGTGAAGGTCTGGCAGATCCTCTCAATCGTCTCTGTGTAAAAAGTGGCGAAATCTTCGGCGGTCAGGGAGGATGGAGAAGGTGGAGCCGGAGGGTTGAGTAGTGACGAGGAGATGTTGTGGAGCTTTCGGGGATCTTGTGCAGAAGTTTCAAGATTTTCCTTGTAGTAGGAGGTCTTGGCAGAAGTCACGTCCAAGGAGAATTTGGACAGGAGCGTGCGATAAGAGATGAGGTCTGTGTCGAGTTTAGATTTCTTCCACTTCCTCGCTGCTGATCGTAGTTCTCTCCGATTGTTGCGAAGCACGTCTGACAACCAAGGAGCAGTAGAAGAATTCTCCTTGCGTATAGTGGACAAAGGGCAGAGAAGGTCCATGGTTGAGGAAAGGGAGGAGAGCAAAGTGTCAGTAGCTGAGTCCAGGGGAAGGGAGGAGAAGGATTCATGGTCAGGAAGAGATGAAAGAGTGCAGGAAGCTACAGAGGAAGGAGAGATAGAGTGGAGGTTTCGGCGGGTGAGAGAGAGGTGCTGGGAGTTATGTTTAGGCAGAACAGGGAGAGTGATAGTGAAGGATACCAGGTGATGATTGGAGATATGAAGTGGGGTAACAGTCATGTCTGTAGCTGGAAAAGGATGAGTGAAGACTAGATCCAGGACGTTTCCTTTCTTGTGTGTGGGAGGGCAGCTGTTGAAGGACAAGGAGAATGAATTCAGAAGAGCCAGAAGGCCAGAAGAGTGAAGCTTGTCAGATGGGAGGTTGAAATCTCCAAGAACTGTCAGAGGGGTGCTGTCAGAAGGGAAGACACTGAGGAGTATGTCCATTTCATCCAAGAAGTTACCTCGGGGACCAGGGGGGCGGTAGATGACAATGATGAAGAGGTTGATTGGAGAGGTAACTGAACCTTCATGGAATTCAAAAGAAGAGATGGTTAGATGAGACAAGGGGAGAGGTGAGGAACACCATCTCTGTGACAACAGCAGACCTGTACCACCACCCCTGCCTGATTCTCGTGGTGAGTGAGAGAAAGTATAGGCAGAGGATAGAGCAGCCGGTGTAGCAGTGTTCTTTGGTGATATCCAGGTCTCAGTTAGTGCCAGAAAATCAAAGGAATAGTGGGAGGCTAAAGCTGAGATGAAGTCAGCCTTCCTTACAGCAGACTGGCAGTTCCAGAGCCCACCTGCCACCACTCTTTGAGTCTGAGACAACAGGGGAGGGTAGATGAGGTTGCTGGAAACATGACTTCTGCTTCGTGGATGAGAATGCCTGCGTCTGTAAGAGGTAACAACAGAAATCGGTTTGAGGCACATGTCTGTGGTCTTGTCAAAGTATGAAAAGTGAGATTAAGGATACAAGAGAACAAGAAAGATGACAATATACTTACTATTTAAGTGAGTAGCAGGTATTGACTAGGCAAACTGCAAAGAACCTTCAATATAAATTAGTTAGCCTTGCTGTTAATGCTTGTTTAATGCTTGTTTAATGGTTAATGTTGTTTCCAAAAACAGCAGTGTTGTTTTGTTTTTTTGTTAAGGTTCCCTATACTGTGAGATTCTTCAAACTTGTGTAAAGTCGTCTTTGTGTTCTTTATAAATAATGGAAGAAGAGCTACAGGAACTTAGGGAGCTTGTAGCCCAATGAAGAGCTGATAATTTAAAATTGAGAAAGGAGAGAGCACAGGTTGGTTCACCTAGTCCTAATAATGATTTTAATTTGGGTCTGTAGTCCCATCTCAGCCAGTTGGTGCTAGCCTTACTTTGACAGAGTGATTTGTTTTTATACCAAGGGAGAGGAAGTGCCCAAAATTTAATGGTTGATCTGGTATAGGGATTAATGAGTGGGTTGAAGAAGTACAGGCTTGTATGCAAGCCCGTCATTTGTCAGTAGCAGACCAATCCTTCTTTTTGTTTGATCATTTAGAAGGAGAAGCGATAAGAGATAGAGAAGAGATAAAATATCGGTCTGTAGAGAAATGTGAAGACCCTTTTAAAATTATTTCCGCTTTAAAAGATGTATATGGGTGCTCCCGGTCGTATATTGCATCACAGGAAACTTTTATTTTTGGAGGCAGCAATAGGGGGAGACATTGTTGGAATTCTCCCTTGTTCTAAGGGGTCTCTTGGTAAAGGCTAAGCAGCAGTCACTGGATGCGATGCCAAATTCTGAAGTGCGGTTAATCGATCAATTTGTTCAGCATGTTTTTGACAGTTTGTCCATCACCAACCTGCTTCCACATTACTGGACGTTCGCAGTGAAGCTATTAGGCTGGAATGTGAGGGCACACCTGGGGGAGTGAGGGGTCATAGCTATTTTGTTCCGGTGGTGCATGGGTTTCAATATGGTGTGCAAGGTGGTGCATGTTCAGGAGAAGAACGTTCTCCTCAGCAATCTGAAATGTGTGAGCTTAGGGAGATGTTAATGTTGCAAAAGCAGCTCGCCCGCTTTGTAGCAGTTCAGTTGTATGTAGAAGGTGTCAAAAACCTGGTCATTTTGCTAGGGAGTGTGATGGGGAGAGTGTTTCTCCTTCGTCTCCCTCACGACCTAGAACTGATACCAGGGTGGTGGTGGATAATAGACAGTCACGCCGAGGTTCGTTGTCGGAACAATAATTCCCACCGAATTGTTGAGCCACAACTCATTTGGGGAAAATGGTGGCTCAGACACTTTGGATGGTTTTGGCCCTATGATAAATCTAATGTCCTCATGCCCACATTTGGTTGTGGTGATGAGTGGTGTGCCTGTTTCCTGCTTGATTGATACTGGTTCCATGGTATCTAAGATTACTAAAAATTGTTTTCAGAAATGGGGGGGTACGGTGGCTTAGTGGTTAGCACATTTGCCTCACACCTCCAGGGTTGGGGGTTTGATTCCCACCTCTGCCGTGTGTGTGGAGTTTGCATGTTCTCCCCGTGCCTTGGGGGTTTTCTCCAGGTACTCTGGTTTCCTCCCCCAATCCAAAGACATGCATGGTAGGTTGATTGGCATCTCTAAATTGTCCTGTGTGTGTGTGTGTGTGTGTGTGTGTGTGTGTGTGTGTGTGTGTGTGTGTGTGTGTGTGTGCCCTGCGATTGGTTGGCACTCCATCCAGGGTGTATCCTGCCTTGATGCCCAATGACGCCTGAGATAGGCACAGGCTCCCTGTGACCCGAGAATAGTTTGGATAAGCGGTAGACAATGAATGAATGTTTTCAGAAATACTTCGAGCTGTGGAGCCAGGACCACCTTAGGTCTTGTCATTGGCTTCAGCTTAGGGCAACCTAGTGGGTTGTCTATTCCTTATATAGGTTATGTGGAATTGGATGTAGAACTTTGTGGTCGAATGACTCAGAAATGTGGTGTGTTAGTGGTCCGGGATGATCCTGGTGGTGTCTATGTTCAAGACTCAATGTGTTGGGCATGAATGTAGTGATCTGATGCTACCTGGAAGTTTTTGGATAATATAGGCTCTCCCTTTTTAATCCTCTATCAGTGTCCGGTGCTCCCAAATCAGATTTCCAGCCTTGCAGTACTATCACCAGGCAAATGTTCAGTCACCCAGTGGGGGTATGGGAAAGGTTAAGGTGCATGGTCCCCAAGCAGCCCACATTCCTGGTGGTATGATGAAATTTGTAGTGGCTACATGTTCTGATTCTTTTTCTAGTGGTGTTGCACTCCTTGAGCCTTCAGAGCCTTCAAGTGCGCATGTTGTTAGTTTGGATTTGGCCAGTGGCTACAATCAAGTTCCCGTCACTGAGTGGGATAAACACAAGACTGCATTCTGCACCTCATTTGGATTATTCAAATGGAATAGGATGCCGTTTGGGCTCTGCAATGCCCCTACTACATTTCAGAGGCTAATGGAATGCCTGTTTGGAGATCAGCAGTGCCAATCACTCGTTCTGTATTTGGATGATATCATTGTGTTTTCTTCTTCTGTTGAGCAGCACTTGGAAGGGTTGAAAGTTGTTTTAAGCTGATTAGAGAGGGATGGTCTTAAGTTGGAAAAGTATGTCTTTTTGCAGTCGCAGGTGAGGTACTTGGGCCATGTGATCTCGGCTGAGGGTGTGGCAACTGACCCAAGTGAAGTTCAGGTGGTGTCGCAATGGCATCATCCATCTTATGCCATTGAGTTGTGCTCTTTCCTGGGCTTTGCAAGTTACTACCGGTGCTTTGTAGAGGGATTTGCTAAAATTGCAGCCCCTCTGCCTAGGCTGGTAACAAAGTTCCCTGGTACTAAGGTCAAGCCTAAGAAATGTGTTGGGTTGGAATTTATTGATGCCTCGAGTGAGCAGTGCCAGACGAGCTTTGAGGAGTTAAAGGTAAAGCTCAACACAGCCCCTGGCACTGGTGTATGCAGACTTTTCCCTACCATTCATCCTGGAGGTGGATGCTAGTTATGGGGGACTGGGAGAGGTTCTTTCTCAAGAGCAGGAAGGTAAGGTGCGAACTATTGCATATGCCAGCTGTGATCTGAGACCCACTGAGTGCAATATGTCAAACTATAGCTGGAGTTGGAGTTCTTGGCGCTCAAGTGGGCTATGACTGAGAAGTATGACTGAGAGTGCCTGTTGGGAAGTCGGTGTTTGGTTTTTACAGATAACAATTCCCTTAGCCACTTGCTCACTGCAAAACTTGGCCACTGAACAGCATTGGTTTGCCCAGCTTGCTGCATTTGATATTGAAATCCATTATAGGTCTAGGAAAAGTAACAAAAATGAAAATGCCCTTTCTCGACAGAATCCCCCAGAGAACAGGATGATGGCTGGATAAATCCATCATTGCAGCAGGTTGTGGAGACCACATTTGTTGTGGAAGTAAAACAATCAATGATTGTTACCTTGCCCAGTAACTCACTTGGTAAATTTGGTTTATTTTGGAGATCTTTCCCTTTTGGAGGCGAAAAGCTCGTCCTGGGCCAGAGGAATGTCAGCAGATGTCTACTCTATGGCTTTGCCATTGCTACGTCAATGGGATCGTTTTGTGAAAAAGTATTGTATACTTTATCGTAGAGTCTATTCTCCAAAAGGTGGGGAAGAACCCCTACAGTTGCTGTTGCCAGCGGCATTGAAGTGTGAGATTCTTACTCAGTTGCATCATCTACATGGACATCAAAGCTTAGAGCATACTGTGGATTTGGTACATCAGCAGTGTTGTTGGCAGGGTATGTCATCAGATATTGCTAGTTGGTATCAGGAGTGTGAGCGATGCCAGTTTACTAAAGATACACAACCACCAGCTCAAAGTTTTATGGGCCATCTTTTGGCTTCCAAACCAAATGAAATTCTGGCCATTGATTTTACGTTGTTGGAGCCATATAGTTCCGGACTTGAGAATGTGCTTGTGATGACAGATATTTTTAATAAGTACACCCTTGCTGTTCCTACACAGGATCAATGGGGTGAGACTGTGGCTCTTGGTGTTGGTCACTGAGTGGTTTTATAAGTTTGGAGTACCAAGCTGTCTCCACAAAACATGATCAGCAGGTTCAGGATAGTATAACTCTGATAAAAGGCCAGTTCGTTTACCTTTGGGACTATGGTAACAGGGGTCGTCATAAGATTCAGGATACCCAGTAGTAGCCCTTTGAAGCCCAATAGTTTATCAGGTTGTATGGGTTTATCAGGTTCTTTGGGCCCTCCAAAAGGGGGCACGGGCTACTCAATTGCTCCAATGGATGACTTGAGTAAGGCGAATATTGCATTGCTCATTGCCTAAGAGCTGTGTCTGGAGAGTTTCTTCAAAAGTTGTACCTGTGTAGGGGCTTATGGAGCCATCTGGGGCATCCTTGCAAGAGGAGGAGGAGGAAGTATATGAATGGGAGGTCAGGTATTGCTAAGTGCTGTGCCTGAAACCTCAGTTGTGCCTCTGCCATCATATATGCTCCCTGACTCAGTTTTTATTGAACCAGTTAATTCTGTATATGAGTCCCAGGTAGAAGTACACCCAGTATTTATTGCAAGTAATTCATTGCAATGCACAGGGAGAGTAACAGCTGGGTACCATTCTAATCCGTATCATCTTCCCCGTATGGTGGGGGCTTCACCTTCTAGTCATTCATTGTCTAATTCTGTAACGGCTATTTTTAGACCTTGGGATTGAGTTTAGTGGTTGAAGTTCATCATCAGGTCAATGATGGAAAAGTAGGGGGTAGATTGTGGTGAAATGGAATTCGTTGTATGCTTACTTACATATAAAAGGTATTATAAGACATATAAAAAGGCAACAATAGCTGGTTGTTACGTCAATTCATTTCCAGGTTGCATTTCTGGAAGTCTGTGCAAGAGGTATGTGTTTGGCATTTCACATTTTTGGTTGTTAGCATGTGTAGATATTTTTTTTATCTCCTAGCTAATATTAATTTCCTTTGGGAAGTGGGTTTCCTCTTGGATGTTTGCTGCACCCGAGGTCAATGGTCAAGCATCTCTTTGTTACGGGTGAAGGAGAGCTTGGTACTAAAGGAGGGGAGGAGTACCGAGCTGGGCATGTTATACGGATGGATGAAAGTTGGAAGAAGATTTAATCAGGGAGACGGGCGGAATAGTTGGGAGAAATAGGCGGCAAAGAAACTATCAGAAGTGGTGCACAAACCAGGTAGGTTTGGCACCATGCTGGATTTCCCGACGTGCTAACCACTGCGCTATCAGTCCATGTAAAGCACGCAGAGAAGAGCACACAGAGGTGGATCAGAAACATGTCAGGGTACGCACAGACACTGCAAGGCAAGGGGAAGAGCCCCGCTTGTCATGGCCAAACTTAGGCAGCATAAGCGAGTCCCTCGCCAAGTTGGGGTCAAACTTTTTTTGCAAGAAATCACGAAGGGGCTGATTTTCAGCTTTCAATGCCGGTAAATGACTTTCTAAATAGCTTTTCAAGAATAAGCCTTTCAGGAAAGTAACTCTATACCAAATTACCTCTCGGAGATGGTCTCTGATACCTGGTACAGGCTCTATCTCCACATGGCGACCGACGAAATCCCAAGATTTATATAGCAGAATGCACAGGTGCTGCGCATCAGCCCTAATTACCTGCACTGGGCTGAGCACTATAAAGAGGCATGCCAGTAGCCACAGATTTGCCTAAGCAGGTACCCATGACATTACAGTACCCCTGCCCCAAGGACCAGCCCCTGATGTTCCAGGACTCAAGACTCCTTCAATAATCCCTAATGAGGTCTGGGTCTAGGATATACAAAGCCGGCCACCATGAGCTCTCCTCTGGACCACAAGTCGACTAAATACTGTCCCAGTCAACTAAATATTTTACGCCCTGGTACGTACCGTAAAGGCTCAGTGGTAGGCGCTAAGGAATTACCAAGAATTGGCTTCAGCCTGGATGCATGAGAAGTGGGGTTCCTTCTCATGGAGCAGGGAATCCCCTGGCAGGAGGCCACCAGGTTTATCCTCCTCAGGACCTTAAAGGGGCCAATACAATGAGGGGCCGATTTCTCTGACTCCTTATTATGAGCACAGGTTTGGCAGGTCGCCACATAGGCCTGGACATCTTTGTCCATAGCAGGCCACCAGAACCAATGTCATATGAACTCCAGAGTTCGGACTACCCCTGGGTGCCCCGCAAAGGGGAAGGTATGACTCCAGGAGAGAACCTGCGGTCAAGCTGTCCAAGGAACATAAAGCCTGCCGGTCAGGCCTCCACCCGGATCTGGCTCCCGCCGGAGCGCCAGGCGGACCACCTCCTCCAAACCTCAACGTAAAGGCACCACTATCCTGCAAGATGGAATTATGGGCTGGGGCAGTGGGGCCCGGTCATGGAGGGTTCCACTGATGTGAAAGTGCATCCGGCTTAAGATTCTTTGACCCTGGTTTAAAAGACAAAGTAAAGTCAAAGCGGGCAAAGAACAAGGACTGTCCAGCCTGTCGCAGATTCAGCCACTTGGCCTGCTGAATGTGGGTCAAGTTTTGATGATCAGTGAGGATGAGGAATGGCTGCTTGGCCCCCTCTAGCCAGTGCCTCCATTTCTCCAAGGCCAACTTAATGGCCTGGAGCTCACGATCCCCTACTTCGTAATTTCTCTCAGGGGCAATTAGCCAGTGGGAGTAGAATGCACAGGGGTGCAGCTCCCCTTTAAGACCTGAACATTGGGATAGGACTGCCCCCACCCCAGTGTTGGAGGTGTCCACCTCCACTATAAACTGAACCCTGGAATTGGGCATCTGAAGGACAGGGGCTGAAGTCAGTTTTTTCTTTAAGGCCTCAAATGCCGCCTGCGCCTCAACTGTCTATATGAATCTGCCCTGGGCCCTTTTGGTCAAGGCACACAGTGGGCTGGCCAAGGTGCTAAAATTCTGCATGAAGCAGCAGAAGAAGTTAGCAAATCCCAGAAACCACTGGACTGCATAGAGTGAGGTAGGTTGGGGCCAGTCTTTGATGGCCCAGATTCTAGCCATGTCCATTAATTCCTCTGTGGTGGGAGGCGGGATTTGGAAACCCTCTGCAGCTCTGAGGGCATTGAGGCCCCCAAATGGAAACTGACCCCATGAACCAATCTATTTAGCGGTTTTGCCGCTGCAGCCAGGGGAACCCTAAGACATGGCTGAGCTCAGGAACATTAGTGGCATATAGGGTAATGTGCTCTGTGTGATGCCCAATCTGTAGGGAGAGTGGTGCTGTCTGGGAGATTTCCAGTCCAAAGGCCAGGGGCTGCCCAAACAGGGTGGAGACTGGCAAAGGATGAGACAAGCTCTCTAAAGGTAAGCTCAGACAGTGGGTCAGTTTTTTGTCAATGAAGTTGCCTGCAGCCCCTGAGTCAAGAAAAAGCTGTAAGCTGTGCTCCCCCGCTTGGCTGTTGCTCTAACCATCTTTCCTGCAGATGACTGTCCAAGGCTTTACATTTACATTGCTTACAGCCTGGCTTGCAGCTTGAACACTGCTGTTTTGCTTCTGTTTTGCTTCAGTGCTAATGCTTGTTTTTGCTTATGCTTTGGTTTTAATTGCCTCCCTTGTTAAAGTGTGTTGTCACTCCGTTTTAGTAGCATTTTCTTTTAATTTCTTTTTTTTCTAGGAGTTGAGGACTGGGAGAAGGCAGGCTAGCTGCTTTCGTGAAGTGGTGTGTCTCTTTTCATGAAGTGTGGTGTGGAGTTGTACTGCATTTTACTGGATTGTGTATGAGTGATTTGGTGCACATTTGAGTACTTACGGGTATTATTGCAGCCCTGTGCCTAGCTCTGCCTGATGATGTGCTTTTCGATCAAGTTGCATTAAGTCGCTGTAGGGTGTTACTTGTTTTTGTTTTTTTTCCATTTCTTTCTGTCTATGTTAAATTCTTTTTTATGCTTACTATACTGTATTGGATAATTTTGCATTATTTGTGTAATAAAGATTTATATTTCTATTATAAAAGTATCCACGTCTCTTGGTCCTTGTTGGGAGAACTCAGACCTGTGTGTCTTTTGGTCTTTTTCCGGGTAACCAATCCCGGGTGGCATAGTCGGTATTTGCCATAATGGCATAAAATCTCAAAGGTTTGTTAGTGGAGAAGTTTGTTATCTCTCTCGCCCAAATCACCACCCCACCAGAAAAATGAACTAATCACTTTCATTTTCACTGACATAATGATTTATGATTAAACATTTATACATACATACCTGATATATTATCTTTATAACTTTAATTGACAATAAAAGTACCCAGTGTAGAACTAAATAATACAAACATGAAATGAAGTTGATGTTTTTTGACTATTTTATTTTATTTTTTAATTATTTTTATAAGCTACTAGATTGCATTATTAACTCTCTGAGAGTGTAATGAAAGAAAGTTTTTACTACATAAGTTAAGCAGTGGGTCTAATATGTAACATTACATTTTTTTTGGAATTATGGCTTATAGTAGAGGTACTATAAGCCATAATTCCAAAAAAAATTTAATGTTAGGATAAAAAATGTAAGGGTATAATACAAACATTACAGACATAAAAACACTTACACATTTCCCCTTGTAATGTTTGCCTTATTTTCTTTTTGCATGCATTTCAGAAGCAGCTTTCCAAAGCTAAGCACGTGCTAGCCATTGGAAATTGAGGAATTGCATTGGAATTGGTGTAAGTTGCTATTTACAAATTGCAGAAATGTTTCATTTTAATTTTTAATTATTTTTTCTTATATAATGCAAGATAATGACAATTTGTTTGATCAAACCTATTGTTTAAACATAGACTATGCATAGCCAACCACTGTAGCTACAAATGTGTTATGTTGTCCTTATTGCATAAAGTATTCTGTAATCTGTGATCATTTGCCCTGAAATCACTGTTACAAATCCCAATGTTTTCCAATTCTGTTCCTAAATTCTGCTCAGGCTTAGGACCTTTAGTGTTCTCGGTTCTAACATATCTTTATCTTTAGTGTTCTCTGTTCAAATAATCAGCTAATCATGACAACCTTTATGAGGTTAAAATGTTATGTTGATGGTATGCTGGGATAAACAGTTGTCAAAAAATTTAAACCTCAGAAACCACAGAGAATGGCATAGAAACATAACATTGTATATTTTTAAAACTAAAAAACAACTTCCTTATATCTAATTTTCCCAGGTATCACACAATGGCATGTAGAGTACAAGTGTGAGACTGAAGCAATCCACTCCCAGCAGGACTTAGGTGATTTAGGTAACATCATTAGAGCATTACATCATATTTATCTAGGTGATCCAGTAACACCCAAAAGGTATATAAAATGCACATATCACAGTGAAAAAAATCTTTTTATTAAAACCTTTGAGTTAAAATACACAGACATGTTCAGATTGTACAGTTACAATCTAAAGTGCTAAAGTGCACCAGTTACCTAAGATATTTAAACTTTTTCCTTAGGGGTGTGGCCAGTTTATGCACAGTTAACCAGTGGGAAGGTCTATGGCTGTGACGTTATAGTCAGTGCTACAGGTGTTATCCCAAATAATGAACCTTTTCTTCAGGGTAACAATGTAAGTACTGAGACACCATTACTAGCTTTATTAGCAAGAAGTACACTTCTGTAATTCTCTGGTTATATGTATACATATATACACTACCGCTCAAAAGTTTGGGATCACTTGCATATTTCAGCTTGATTTCAGCTACGGAGGAAGACTACATCAGCCAATCCATCTTGTGGGAAATGCTCCAGGAAGCATGGGGTGAAATCTCATCAGATTATCTTGAAAAATTGACAGCTAGAATGCCCAGGCTGTAATTGCTGCAAAAGGTGTTTTTTTTGATGAAGGCAAAGTTTGAAGAAAACATTCATCATTTCCATCATTTCTATGTCAGCATGTCCTATTCTTTTGATTTATTTTCTATTGAGACTAATTTTATGTGTGTTTGGAAAACAATAAAATTTTTGAGTGATCCCAAACTTTTGAGCAGTAATGTACATGCATGTGTGTGAGGAGGGGATAGAAACATCTGATAAAATACAGTTTGAGCTGGCAGAGGATCGTGGCCTGAGAGTCGATGAGCACATGCAGACGTCTGAACCAGATGTGTATGCAGCTGGAGATGTGTGCAGTGCTGGTTGGGAACCTAGTCCCCTTTGGCAGCAGGTTTGTTCGTAAATTAATTAATTAACCCGCACATTTATCTATTTATACATGCACACGATTACTTTGTACTATACTTTGCCTATGCATGTGTCTACATGAAGTACTCAGTAATTTGGAAGATTGGTACAAAAACAGAAAAAAAAAATATTTTAAACAATATTATTAATATCTGAGGCAGGACATTACTGCATGAATCTTCTTTGTCATATCCAAAGCCTAGGTCTTTGCTATAAAACTGAAAATGATAAGTACATTAGTCGTACGTACTATATCAAGTGCTATTTGGTGGCACTGCACCTCATGTTCACTGTGGCGAAGGTGCAGAGATATATGCAATATTTCTGCAATACTTCATACTTCAAGTTAGCAGCTGTGACCCAGCAGAAGTGTGCACCAAGACAAAAATGTCTTATTTAAAAGTCATTAATATCTAACAATTAAAAGGTAACTGTTGCTGCCATTCAGTAATGTTAACTGCTTATCTGGATTTTTGTGAGTAGGAAATTAAATGTAAGTAGACCATAACAAAATGTCCCCAACACTATTATTACTTTAACATTAGAAGCTAAATGATGAAAATTTGTTCCTACCTTCTATAGCCCAAACTCAACAGACCAATAATGTCTCTCTGTCTTCCAAGATTATTTTCTCACCCTATTACCCTCCATACTCCAGCACGTACTCAGGATAAATCTGGTTAGAATCAAAGACAAAAAAAATCCTAGGATATAAAGTATCATCAACACAGCTGTCATGTATATTTTCATTTTGGTCACCATCAGGTTTGCAGAAATCTGAATCTCCAAGTCTGTACTTCCCAACAATCACACGTGCGAGGAACATTATTTGTGTTTTGTCACCTTGTTGGCAATGAGATCTACTGTACTTGTCTGCATAGGATGCATGTAGGGCAAAGTATGTACCTAGAAGAAAATGAACAACTTTTATAATAATAACAGCCAAATATAGTATGAGTACAACAAAATATCAAACACAACTAACCTTTGCCCCAAAGATGACCATGCCTTCTTGAATTAGACAGTCTGCAGTCAAAGTTGTTATATATATATATTTTATATACACACAGTGGGGCAAAAAAGTATTTAGTCAGCCACCAATTCTGCAAGTTCTCCCATTTAAAAAGATGAGAGAGGC
Source organism: Hemibagrus guttatus (assembly GCA_033459395.1). Taxonomy (NCBI): domain Eukaryota; kingdom Metazoa; phylum Chordata; class Actinopteri; order Siluriformes; family Bagridae; genus Hemibagrus; species Hemibagrus guttatus. Next base: position 15,194,009 of record JAUCMX010000018.1, read on the forward strand.
CTGTAATTTTCATCATAGGTACACTTCAACTATGAGAGACAGAATGAGAAAAAAAAAATCCAGAAAATCACATTGTCTGATTTTTAAAGAATTTATTTGCAAGTTATGGTGGAAAATAAGTATTTGGTCAATAACAAAAGTTCATCTCAATACTTTGTTATATACCCTTTGTTGGCAATGACAGAGGTCAAACGTTTTCTGTAAGTCGCCACAAGGGTTTTACACACTGTTGCTGGTAGTTTGGCCCATTCCTCCATGCAGATCTTCTCTAGAGCAGTGATGTTTTGGGGCTGTCGCTGGGCAACACGGATTTTCAACTCCCTCCAAAGATTTTCTATGGGGTTGAGATCTGGAGACTGGCTAGGCCACTCCAGGACCTTGAAATGCTTCTTACGAAGCCACCCCTTCGTTGTCCGGGCGGTGTGTTTGGGATCATTGTCATGCTGAAAGACCCAGCCACGTTTCATCTTCAATTCCCTTGCTGATGGAAGGAGGTTTTTACTCAAAATCTCACGATACATGGCCCCATTCATTCTTTCCTTTAGACGGATCAGTCGTCCTGGTCCCTTTGCAGAAAAACAGCCCCAAAGCATGATGTTTCCACCCCCATGCTTCACAGTAGGTATGGTGTTCTTTGGATGCAACTCAGCATTCTTTCTCCTCCAAACACGACAAGTTGGGTTTTTACCAAAAAGTTCTATTTTGGTTTCATCTGACCATATGACATTCTCCCAGTCCTCTTCTGGATCATCCAAATGCTCTCTAGCAAACTTCAGACGGGCCCAGACATGTACTGGCTTAAGCAGGGGGACACGTCTGGCACTGCAGGATTTGAGTCCCTGGCGGCGTAGTGTGTTACTGATGGTAGCCTTTGTTACTTTGGTCCCAGCTCTCTGCAGGTCATTCACTAGGTCCCCCCGTGTGGTTCTGGGATTTTTGCTCACCGTTCTTGTGATCATTTTGACCCCACGGGGTGAGATCTTGCGTGGAGCCCCAGATCGAGGGAGATTATCAGTGGTCTTGTATGTCTTCCATTTTCTAATAATTGCTCCCACAGTTGATTTCTTCACACCAAGCTGCTTACCTATTGCAGATTCAGTCTTCCCAGCCTGGTGCAGGTCTACATTTTTGTTTCTGGTGTCCTTTGACAGTCTTGGCCATAGTGGAGTTTGGAGTCTGACTGTTTGAGGTTGTGGACAGGTGTCTTTTATACTGATAATGAGTTCAAACAGGTGCCATTAATACAGGTAACGAGTGGAGGACAGAGGAGCCTCTTAAAGAAGAAGTTACAGGTCTGTGAGAGCCAGAAATCTTGCTTTTTTGTAGGTGACCAAATACTTATTTTCCACCATAATTTGCAAATAAATTCTTTAAAAATCAGACAATGTGATTTTCTGGATTTTTTTTTCTCATTCTGTCTCTCATAGTTGAAGTGTACCTATGATGAAAATTACAGGCCTCTCTCATCTTTTTAAGTGGGAGAAATTGGTGGCTGACTAAATACTTTTTTGCCCCACTGTATATATATATATATATATATATATATATATATATATATAAGTTAATGCCCAAGTACAACTTTATTTCTGAATCAAAATTAATTTGTAATGGAAAAAACTTTGATTAACTTTCACTGAAAATGAAATTGTTTCCACAGACAAGCAGTTATGATTTACATTTTAGAAGAAGCCAACGAGTGCTTGAGCTTTGGCTTTGAGAAACTGAAGAATTGAAACTCACTCATGAATCTGAATAAAAAAAAAAACCCTGTTTTCTCTCCATTAACTGACAAAGATTAAACTAATAAACAATGCTTGTTATTAGCTAATGAGTTGAACTTGGTGAATTGTGTGTAGGCTGCTCATGCTCCATATGTACACTATATTGCCAAACATTTTGGGACACCCCTCCAAATTATTGAATTCAGGTGTTCCAATCACTTCCATGGCCACAGGTGTATAAAATCAAGCAACTAGGCATGTAGACTACTTCTACAAACATTTGTGAAAGAATGGGTCGCTCTCAGGACCTCAGTGAATTCAAGCGAGGTACCGTTACAGGTTGCCACCTGTGCAATAAGTCCATTAATGAAATTTCCTCTCTACTAAATATTTCACGGCCAACTGTTAGTGGTTTTATAATAAAGTGGAAGCAATTGGGAATAACAGCAACTCAGCCACGTTGACCTACCAAGTGGTAGGTCACGTGAAATCACAGAGCGAGGTCAGCACATGCTGAGACGCACAGTGCAGATAAGTCACCAACTTTCTGCATAGTCAATAGCTACAGATCTCCAGACATTGTGTAGCCTTCAGATTAGCTTCTCTGTCTGGCAATCAGATGGACTAGTCTGGGTTTGGAGGTTGCTAGGAGAACTGTACTACCCTGACTGCATTGTGCAAGGTGTAAAGTTTATTGGAGGGGAGATTATGGTGTGGGGCTGTTTTTCAGGAGTTGGGCTTGGCCCCTTAGTTCCAGTGAAAGGAACTCTTAACGCTTCAACATACCAAGATATTTTGGACAATTTCATGCTCCCAACATTGTGGGAACAGTTTGGGGATGGACCCTTCCTGTTCCAACATGGCTGCACACCAGTGCACAAAGCAAGGTCCATTGATGAGTGAATTTGGTGTGTAGGAACTTGTCTGGCCTGCACAGAGTCCTGACCTCAATCCTATAGAACGCCGTTGGGATGAATTAGACCAGAGACTGTGAGCCAGGCCTTCTCATCCAACAATGCCTGACTTCACAAACTTCTAGAGGAATGGTCAAAAATTCCCATAAACACACTCCTAAACCTTTTGGAAAGCCTTCCCAGAAGAGCTGAAGCTGTTATAGCTGCAAAGGGTAGGCCAACTCCATATTAAACACTATGGATTAAAAATGGGATGTCATTAAAGTTCATGTGCATGCAAAGGCAGATGTCCCAAAACTTTTGGCAATATAGTGTATATGTATATCCTATGACCTGGACGGAGAAAGTTCTAAAATAGTAAAAAATAATGAAATAAAGAAAGCCTTTTAATGAACAAGCATATCACTTGACTGATATTGTATTTACTTGCAGTACAGCTCCCAGAGGTCAACATTCTGTATTCTGTAGACAGCCTTCAGGGGTTCCTGCAGTAGACCAATTTCCTTCACATATCTCTCCACTTTCTTAAACTCACTTGATTGCCAGTTCACAGTAAAAGTCTGAAAAAAAAAAGGAGCCATTATTTGATGAATAGCTTTGTAGGTTTTAAAATTTGTATTATTTGTATGCATTACAGTATTCCCTTCCAGAATACAACGACAATCTTTACAGTTGTGTACTTCTAACTTTGTGCAACAGTCTGGGGAAGAACCGCATATGAATGTGATGGTCTGGTGTCCACAAACATTCCACCATGTCTTCCACACTGCTCAGTATATCCCATCTGACACTGTAATCAGGATCAGTAATCTAATGTGGTCACTGCTCAATAAGCATGATTTTACATAATCCAAACATAACTACAAATTTCCTGTTGATGTACAGCATTTTTGAAAATGTTGATGTTCACATGTTAATGAACACCCATCACCCATAAATTACAACTTATTTGCAATTGTCTACAAAACTTCATATAAGTCACAGTACTCATATAAGACAGTTTTTACTTACATCTATGTCAATAAAATATACCTTATTTAACTGTCTAACAGCACTTAAAAGGCCAACAACTTGAGCCAAATTATAGACTATTTGAATTAGATAGTTAAAAAGGTAAAGGAAAAAAATGGTTCGACAAATATAGAGTGAAAACAGTAATTTTTTTAAATTAATATCTATAATATGAATTGACTGAGTTTTACAAAATATTCCTTACATTTGTGTGTAATTAAAATAGGCAACATAAACTATTTACAGTAACTATAAACAGTAACTTCACAATCACAATTTATATGATATAAATCTGAAGATTTATTTTAGGTTTCTTGTGCCTACATTTTCACACACTTGTGCACAAGCAGGATATGAATTACAGGATTTTGATAAATATGAGATTTCTTTATTAAATGCTCCTATAAATGATTTACAGATAAATCAAGGTACAATATAACATTAACTAAAATGTGTAATTAATAAGCTGTACCTGATAAGGTGCTGTAGAGTCCATGTTCTCCCAGTGTGCAGGTACAGATGGAAATTGGTCTGCACATTTGCATCTGTTTCATTAGAAATGCAGGACTTTCACTTTCATTTCATGAAATAAGAGTGGTAAATACACAGACCTGATCATACGCTCAGTGAAAAAAGAATATTTTAACTTCTGCTCCTTTCCCTGTGTTTAGGTTGACCATCGGTTTCCCTGAATGTGGAAAATCTAAATTTTATATATATATTTTTAGCTTTAAAGTATCAGCCTGATAAAGGACATTACCAATAAATTCAATTCTGAAGCTGCCTTCTGTTGTGTTGATGTTAATATTTCCAAATGGGTTGTGAAAGTAAAGCCTTTCCAAATCTGAGCTGTTGATGGGGTTCACTGGATCATCCTATAAAGGAAAACTTGCCTTAGGAAAGCAAGCAGAAAAGAGATTTGGAATAGTAATGAAATAAGATGATACCTCAATTCTGTGCCAAATGCCACACTCTGCTTCATAGAACCAGTAAAAGACAGAAGTGTCCATAGGTTCCATATACACCAATCCCAAACCACCATACATAATGGTAAATAAATAGAAGATTCCCTGTACACTTACTCTAAACTGCAGCTGGACCAACTTAACTGGACCAACTAAGTAAAAACAAAAGTAATAAACAGCCACTCCTGTCTGATGGGAGGGAACATTTATTGCAGACATCACCTGTGTGTTTTCTAGCCCAAGCTGTGTCACTGTAAAAGATGTTATTGTTTCATATAACAACTATTATTTTTCTAGACATACACACATTGGTACAATCAGAGTTCATAGTCTGCAGTTTAAATATATAACATGCACAGACATAGACAATAGGTCTCTCTACTATACAAATATGTACACTTAACTCCAGAATTATTGGCAGCCTTTGTTAAAGAGAGAAAAATGCTTATATAAAAGCTATTTACCTTTAGCAAAAATAACGTATTTTCACATACATATTTCTCTTTGTGGTAAAATTATTGTCGCACCTAAACAATATTTAACATAGTTACAAACACTAGTTTATTTTCGCTCCTTTGCTGTCAGCCTTTCTAAACATCATTGCTTAAACGTCTTAAAGTTAAGTGAAAACCAACCTGAAATTTTTATGGAAAAATGGAAATAAAAAAGAAAAACCTTGCATACCACTAAACTAATAATTTGAACACCTTTTGATTTTACTACATCACTCAATCTTTTGGGTAAGTTTCTTTTAGTGTTTCACCATTCTATCAGGAATTTCACCTTTCAGCATGTCAATGACACAAATCAAACATCTAAATCAACAAAGGAATGGTTTGTTCAATATTTCTGAATCAGCTAGCCAGAGACCAGACCTGATTCCAACCTAAAATCTGTGGGGTGACTTACAGTGGGCTGTACAAAGGAGATGCCCTTACAATTTGATAGATCTAGAATGTTGTTGCAAAAAGGAGAAAAAAGAGAAATATTGCCATATTGAGATGTGCCATGCTCTCACTCAAAAAGTGAGTGGTGTAATAACAAAAGTGTTTCATAGAAAAAACCCAACTAATTGCAGAAAGGTGCCAATAATTCTGTAGTTGACTATGCAGACTATACAGTGTATACAGTTATTGTACTTGTAGACACCATGCAGTTTTGTGTAATATCTGTGTAACCACATTCAAGAACCTCTCCAGGTACACTAACACAAGTTTTCTATTGTGTTCACTTAGCAAATCCTTATGCAGAGTGACTGCCAAGCAAGGCTGAAGACAATCCAAACACAGAACCAAGCAGATGAGGGTTAAAGATCTTGCTTAGAGACCCAGATTTCCAGGAGTCCTAAGATTTGAACACACAACCTTCTAGTCACTTACACAAAACCTTAACCACTGAGTTACCAAAAGCTCCGAGCAAGTCTATCCATTTGACTTTTGACTGAAGTTATTATTAAAGCAGAGAGAAGATGCTAAAGGAAAGTGGAAAGTGGACTCTGTACTACAGTGTTTTACTACATTTCAGTTTATTTCTCTGCTCTAATACACGACTCAACTTATCAGTCCATTAACAACTTTTTTGTGCAGTTAAATCTGATGGGAAACACTAAAATGTGCATTAAATGACTTTAGTAGCATAACTGGGAAACAGATCTGCAGACCTTCACACAGTTTGTGTAGAACTCTAATTATGCTGGTACAAGTTATGAAAATAAGCTGCTGGAAGAGTTGACAGATGAGCCAGTGAGAAATAAAACTGAAATGACTGTCATATGCGTAGGTGTTTTGAACTTCCACATATGAACAGATTCCTCATCACACCCTGCTCATAGAGAATTTTCAGTAATTAAGTAATTATGTAGTTAAGTAGTGTTAGTGCTTTCATCATGAATCATTTCTTTTCTGCTTGAAAGATGCCTTTGCTTACTGTCAAGTTCATTACTGTACAATAAAATCTGTCCATGGTTATATGACTATATGACCAAAAGTTTATGGACACCAGACCTTCACACTCACATGTCCCTCTTTTGCTGCTATAATCACCTCCAAATTTTTGGGAAGGCTCTCCAGGATCATGGCTGTGGAAATTTGCCCATACATCCACAAAAGCATTAGTGTGATCAGGCACTGATGTGAGGTGAAACAGATTTGGCCCTCTTAGTTCAAGTGAAGGACAACTAATGCTACAGCATACAAAGACAGTCTAAACAATTGTGTGGTAAACATATGGGTGTGATGGTCAATGTGTCAACAAATTTTGGCCATATAGTGTATAAATGTGTACATAGTTAATATCTGTGGTATATATTAGAGATGCAACAGGAAAGTAGGGCAAACAAATCTGAAAGTGATTAAAAGCAATCTTTGCTTGCTGTGCAGGTCAAAGCAGCAGTGAAAAAAGTCAACCATTTCATAGTTTCTGTGATGTACATTTGACAGGCAATTTGTAAAATCCCTATGCCCCAAAATGTACTGTGGTATCCTTTTTTTAACGCTTACTGCGATACAGTATTAGTGTGCCTTGAATGAGGTTAACAGAAATGTTCGGAGTTGCATGGCATGAGGTAGAATTATGGTGAGGTAGATGAAATAAACAAATGACAAAATTATATGGAAAACAGAGCTGCACAATAATCATATTTAAATCGTGGTCATACTTTTGGCATCTAAGAAAGGTGACAGGAGAGTTTAACTAAAACTATTTAGCTATTTGGCTGCACTCAGTTAATGTGATATGTATATTAAATAAATACATGAATAAATAAATAAACAAACAAACAAACAATCAAAAAAATTACTTAGAGAAATCCAGAATTCAGCCACAGTGCCATCTGCTAGGTTTTCACAGACCATCACACAAATAGTAATGTGCATACAGTGTGTCCCAATTTATCTGTTGCATTTATTAATATCTAAATATAATATAATGTAATATAATATAATATAATACCCAAAATTATGAAGGCATTATTATTATAAAATAATATAATTTTGACACCTAACTATCAGAGCCATATGTGCTTGTTGAAAATCCCTGTTGTTGCAGTTATAATAAACTTCACTCATCTGGGAAGGCTTCACGCTATGTTTTGGAATGTGGCTGTGGGGATTTGTGCCCTTGCAGCCACAAGAGCTTCAGTGGGGTCAAGTATTAATGCAAGGGATCCTGGCATTTAGTTTCCATTCCTTGTTGGGTGGGTGGGATGGCATAACCTCTCCTCATCAGTCACAGAGACACTAGCCAATCAAGGGCAGCTATGAGGTCATGTATGCAGAAGAGGGCTCATGATGCTTTCCTCCGAGTGCGTTATGCTGTCCTGAGATACAGCATGAGCAGCAGTGAAAACATGAGGAGGTTGGCTTGGAGGAATCACGTTTGCCCCATGGCAACTGGCCAGACCAAACTGGAGGAAATGGGGAGAAATCCACCCCAAAAAAGAGGTGAGAATATATTCATTTTGGAAAATGGGTAACTGTGCTTCACTCTCGACTCTGTAACTGGAGCTGGGACACCCTAGTATGCATTTAAAGCTCACACTCCCCGTCTTGTGTAAGTCATTTTCATCATGTACATGCTTTGGCACTGACACACAGACAAGTCATGGCTCTTCATACTAGGGTTCTTCTCTTTTGCTGTGTCTTCATTTATATGACTAGTCCAAATTGTCCTTTGCTTCTTCATCAGTAGAATTCAATAAGGTACTCAGGATAGATCTGATTGCTGTCAAATATCACAAAGATCTTCGGGTTAACCATATCGTCCACGCAGCTATCAAAGAAGTTGGTGATGCTGAGGTCTTTGGAGGGCGGGCGACAGAAGTGTGGGTGACCTACTGTGTATTCCCCTACTAACACCCGTGCTAGGAACATGCACTTATATGGCGGGTCACTCTGGAATATGGGCGGTGCCAGGCCGTGTCTCTGCAGTGTGAAGTTATGCTTGCTGGTGGAGTGGCAGAACTTGCTGGAGTACTTGGCATCACGAGCAAAATAGCTTCCTGTGGAAAAAGACCAACACAATAATAAACAATAAATATGTCTGTTAACACTCATCTAATGCTGAAAATACACATCCTGCCCCAAACAGTGAGAAAACCATGAACTAATCCTAAGGATTGTGCTCGGTTCTGTGTTGTTTAACACAGCTACATATAAATGCCTAGAAATAAAATCTGAAATTCAAAATGAATTTTTCTATCATTTTACATGAAGGTAGCAGTAAGAAGAATTTAGAGGTTTACAGGAATATTTCGTCTGCCAATTTAGAGTGAAATGCATCCAAATTAATTGTGAGGAACCTCATCATGCAGCAAGACAATGATCCAAAACACAGTGCCAACACAACAAAGGACTTCATCAGGGGAAAAGGAGACTGATGGAGAAACCCCCAACAACTGGAAGAGGCTGCAGTAAAGAAAATCACAAAAGAAGCAACTAACAATTTGGTTATGGCAATGAGATTAGAGACAGTCTTGATGCAGTTAACAAAAGCAAGGGATAAGCGATTTTAATTTACTTCAAGACCTCCTATATTTTTATTCACCTAAAAATGTAAAGGTCTGATCCAAAAGGTTCTATGTTTTATATTGTTTGACAGACTACGAAATAAAAGCTGAAGTCCTAAATTCTTGTATCCATCTTTGATCTCAAACCCAAATGTGTATAGCATGCACGTTTATGATGTACAGCGCAAACAAATTAATTGGCCTTGCTGTTCCAGTAGTTTCAGAGGGACTCTCTTTCTTTGTCTCTCTCTCTGTCTGCATATATACTGGTTTTCATGGGTCATCTTAAAATGGGACAAAAACATGAAAAAATTTACCTTTTCCATAGACGTCACCATGACTTCCTGTAAGTCGCCAGTCAAAGTTGTATGTACAAATAGCCTGAATGTTACTGTGACCTGTCCCGTGAAACAGCATCCTCTCATCGATGTCTATAATACGTTTTATCTTTCTCAGCTGGGCCTTTTTCCTTTGATAGAAAAAATTGAAAACAATAATTTTCTAATATTTCATTCATTATTTACAATTTATATCACAGCACAGTAGAATTCTCAATTCTCACTGTTGATAAATTTTCTATAACAGCACGGCTCAGAGTGAAGTTCAGGCTGCAACATAAATCACAGGTTTATGTTAATGTTAATATTTTTAGCATTTATATAGTCACACAAGTTCATTGTGTATATTTTTAAGCTTTCTGTGAGATGTTATTTTTGGAAGGAGGCTTCAGTGTTATTAAATAGCATTGTACATAACACAAAGAGCTCTTTCTTTGAGATTTCCAGATTTCCTTCCCTGGACAGAGAGCTTTGAGGTTTCCTGATTGCTTGCAGTTTATATATAAAAAAGAGAAATAAATCTGGTGAGACATTATAATATACATTATATATATATTCTATAACTGTTATATGTTAAAGTACAGTGGTGTGAAAAAGTGTTGGCCCCCTTCCTGATTTCTTATTTTTTTGCATGTTTGTCACAATTTAATGTTTCAAATAATCAAACACATTTAAATATTAATCAAAGATAACACAAGTAAACCCATCATGCATTTTTTAAATGAAGGTTTTTATTATTAAGGGAAAACAAAATCCAAAACTACATGGCCCTGTGTGAAAAAGTGTTTGCCCCCTAAGCCTAATAACTGGTTGGTCCACCCTTAGCAGCAACAACTGCAATCAAGCGTTTTCGATAACTTGCAATGAGTCTGTTACAGCGCTGTGGAGGAATTTTGGCCCACTCATCTTTGCAGAATTGTTGTAATTCAGCCACACTGGAGGGTTTTCGAGCATGAACCACCTTTTTAAGGTCATGTCACAGCATCTCAATCGGATTGAGGTCAGGACTTTGACTAGGCCACTCCAAAGTCTTCATTTTGTTTTTCTTCAGCCATTCAGAGGTAGACTTGCTGGTGTGTTTTGGATCATTGTCCTGCTGCAGAACCCAAGTTCGCTTCAGCTTGAGGTCACAAACAGATGGCCGGACATTCTCCTTCAGGATTTTTTGGTAGACAGCAGAATTCATGGTTCCATTCATCACAACAAGTCTTCCAGGTCCTGAAGCAGCAAAACAGCCCCAGACCATCACACTACCAGCACCATATTTTACTGTTGCTATTATGTTCTTTTTCTGAAATGCGGTCTTACTTTTACGCCAGACGTAATGGGACACAGACCTTCCAAAAAGTTCAACTTTTGTCTCGTCAGTCCACAGAGTATTTTCCCAAAAGTCTTGGGGATCATCCAGATGTTTTCTGGCAAAACTGAGACGAGCCTTTATGTTCTTTTTGCTCAGCAGCGGTTTTCGTCTTGGAACTCTGCCATGCAAACCATTTTTGCCCAGTCTCTTTCTTAAGGTGGAGTCATGAACACTCACCTTAACTGAGGCAAGTGAGGCCTGCAGTTCTTTGGATGTTGTTGTGGGGTCTTTTGTGACCTCCTGGATGAGTTGTCGCTGCACTCTTGGGGTAATTTTGGTCGGTCGGCCACTCCTAGGAAGGTTCTCCACTGTTCCATGTTTTGGCCATTTGTAGATAATGGCTCTCACTGTGGTTCGTGGCAGTCCCAAGGCTTTAGAAATGGCTTCATAACCTTTTCCAGACTGATAGATCGGTACGTTTGTGACCTCAAGCTGAAGCGAACTTAGGTTCTGCAGCAGGACAATGATCCAAAACACACCAGCAAGTCCACCAATGCAAGTCCAATGGCTGAAGAAAAACAAAATGAAGACTTTGGAGTGGCCTAGTCAAAGTCCTGACCTCAATCCGATTGAGATGCTGTGGCATGACCTTAAAAAGGTGGTTCATGTGGCTGAATTACAACAATTCTGCAAAGATGAGTGGGCCAAAATTCCTCCACAGTGCTGTAACAGACTCATTGCAAGTTATCAAAAACACTTGATTGCAGTTGTTGCTGCTAAGGGTGGCCCAACCAGTTATTCGGCTTAGAGGGCAAACACTTTTTCACACAGGGCCATGCAGTTTTGGATTTAGTTTTCCCTTAATAATAAAAACCTTCATTTAAAAACTGCATGATGTGTTGACTTGTTATATTTGACTAATATTTAAATGTGTTTGATTATCTGAAACATTAAAGTGTGACAAACATGCAAAAAACTAAGAACTCAGGAAGGAGGCCAACACTTTTTCACACCACTGTACATGTTCTTAAATTATTTATATGTATGTATAACATGTGCTTTAACATATAACAGTTATAGAATATATATATATAATGTATAGAACATTATATTTTATATATACAGTGGTGTGAAAAAGTGTTGGCCCCCTTCCTGATTTCCTTTTTTTTTTGCATGTTTGTCACACTTTAATGTTTCAGATAATCAAACACATTTAAATATTAGTCAAAGATTACGCAAGTAAACACATCATGCAGTTTTTAAATGAAGGTTTTTATTATTAAGGGAAAACAAAATCCAAATCTACACGGCCCTGTGTGAAAAAGTATTTTCCCCCTAAGCCTAATAACTGGTTGGGCCACCCTTAGCAGCAACAACTGCAATCAAGCATTTTGATAACTTGCAATGAGTCTGTTACAGCACTGTGGAGGAATTTTGGCCCACTCATCTTTGCAGAATTGTTGTAATTCAGCCACACTGGAGGGTTTTCGAGCATGAACCACCTTTTTAAGGTCATGTCACAGCATCTCAATCGGATTGAGGTCAGGACTTTGACTAGGCCACTCCAAAGCCTTCATTTTGTTTTTCTTCAGCCATTCAGAGGTAGACTTGCTGGTGTGTTTTGGATCATTGTCCTGCTGCAGAACCCAAGTTCGCTTCAGCTTGAGGTCACAAACAGATGGCCGGACATTCTCCTTCAGGATTTTTTGGTAGACAGCAGAATTCATGGTTCCATTCATCACAACAAGTCTTCCAGGTCCTGAAGCAGCAAAACAGCCCCAGACCATCACACTACCAGCACCATATTTTACTGTTGCTATTATGTTCTTTTTCTGAAATGCGGTCTTACTTTTACGCCAGACGTAATGGGACACAGACCTTCCAAAAAGTTCAATTTTTGTCTCGTCAGTCCACAGAGTATTTTCCCAAAAGTCTTGGGGATCATCCAGATGTTTTCTGGCAAAACTGAGACGAGCCTTTATGTTCTTTTTGCTCAGCAGCGGTTTTCGTCTTGGAACTCTGCCATGCAAACCATTTTTGCCCAGTCTCTTTCTTAAGGTGGAGTCATGAACACTCACCTTAACTGAGGCAAGTGAGGCCTGCAGTTCTTTGGATGTTGTTGTGAGGTCTTTTGTGACCTCCTGGATGAGTTGTCGCTGCACTCTTGGGGTAATTTTGGTCGGTCGGCCACTCCTAGGAAGGTTCTCCACTGTTCCATGTTTTGGCCATTTGTAGATAATGGCTCTCACTGTGGTTCGTGGCAGTCCCAAGGCTTTAGAAATGGCTTCATAACCTTTTCCAGACTGATAGATCGGTACGTTTGTGACCTCAAGCTGAAGCGAACTTAGGTTCTGCAGCAGGACAATGATCCAAAACACACCAGCAAGTCCACCAATGCAAGTCCAATGGCTGAAGAAAAACAAAATGAAGACTTTGAAGTGGCCTAGTCAAAGTCCTGACCTCAATCCGATTGAGATGCTGTGGCATGACCTTAAAAAGGTGGTTCATGTGGCTGAATTACAACAATTCTGCAAAGATGAGTGGGCCAAAATTCCTCCACAGTGCTGTAACAGACTCATTGCAAGTTATCAAAAACACTTGATTGCAGTTGTTGCTGCTAAGGGTGGCCCAACCAGTTATTAGGCTTAGAGGGCAAACACTTTTTCACACAGGGCCATGCAGTTTTGGATTTAGTTCATTTAAAAACTGCATGATGTGTTGACTTGTTATATTTGACTAATATTTAAATGTGTTTGATTATCTGAAACATTAAAGTGTGACAAACATGCAAAAAACTAAGAACTCAGGAAGGAGGCCAACACTTTTTCACACCACTGTACATGTTCTTAAATTATTTATATGTATGTATAACATGTGCTTTAACATATAACAGTTATAGAATATATATATATAATGTATAGAATATTATATTTTATATATACAGTGGTGTGAAAAAGTGTTGGCCCCCTTCCTGATTTCTTATTTTTTTGCATGTTTGTCACACTTTAATGTTTCAGATAATCAAACCCATTTAAATATTAGTCAAAGATTACGCAAGTAAACACATCATGCGGTTTTTAAATGAAGGTTTTTATTATTAAGGGAAAACAAAATGCAAATCTACACGGCCCTGTGTGAAAAAGTATTTTCCCCCTAAGCCTAATAACTGGTCGGGCCACCCTTAGCAGCAACAACTGCAATCAAGCATTTCGATAACTTGCAATGAGTCTGTTACAGCGCTGTGGAGGAATTTTGGCCCACTCATCTTTGCAGAATTGTTGTAATTCAGCCACACTGGAGGGTTTTCGAGCATGAACCACCTTTTTAAGGTCATGTCACAGCATCTCAATCGGATTGAGGTCAGGACTTTGACTAGGCCACTCCAAAGTCTTCATTTTGTTTTTCTTCAGCCATTCAGAGGTAGACTTGCTGGTGTGTTTTGGATCATTGTCCTGCTGCAGAACCCAAGTTCGCTTCAGCTTGAGGTCACAAACAGATGGCCGGACATTCTCCTTCAGGATTTTTTGGTAGACAGCAGAATTCATGGTTCCATTCATCACAACAAGTCTTCCAGGTCCTGAAGCAGCAAAACAGCCCCAGACCATCACACTACCAGCACCATATTTTACTGTTGCTATTATGTTCTTTTTCTGAAATGCGGTCTTACTTTTACGCCAGACGTAATGGGACACAGACCTTCCAAAAAGTTCAACTTTTGTCTCGTCAGTCCACAGAGTATTTTCCCAAAAGTCTTGGGGATCATCCAGATGTTTTCTGGCAAAACTGAGACGAGCCTTTATGTTCTTTTTGCTCAGCAGCGGTTTTCGTCTTGGAACTCTGCCATGCAAACCATTTTTGCCCAGTCTCTTTCTTAAGGTGGAGTCATGAACACTCACCTTAACTGAGGCAAGTGAGGCCTGCAGTTCTTTGGATGTTGTTGTGGGGTCTTTTGTGACCTCCTGGATGAGTTGTCGCTGCACTCTTGGGGTAATTTTGGTCGGTCGGCCACTCCTAGGAAGGTTCTCCACTGTTCCATGTTTTGGCCATTTGTAGATAATGGCTCTCACTGTGGTTCGTGGCAGTCCCAAGGCTTTAGAAATGGCTTCATAACCTTTTCCAGACTGATAGATCGGTACGTTTGTGACCTCAAGCTGAAGCGAACTTAGGTTCTGCAGCAGGACAATGATCCAAAACACACCAGCAAGTCCACCAATGCAAGTCCAATGGCTGAAGAAAAACAAAATGAAGACTTTGGAGTGGCCTAGTCAAAGTCCTGACCTCAATCCGATTGAGATGCTGTGGCATGACCTTAAAAAGGTGGTTCATGTGGCTGAATTACAACAATTCTGCAAAGATGAGTGGGCCAAAATTCCTCCACAGTGCTGTAACAGACTCATTGCAAGTTATCAAAAACACTTGATTGCAGTTGTTGCTGCTAAGGGTGGCCCAACCAGTTATTCGGCTTAGAGGGCAAACACTTTTTCACACAGGGCCATGCAGTTTTGGATTTAGTTTTCCCTTAATAATAAAAACCTTCATTTAAAAACTGCATGATGTGTTGACTTGTTATATTTGACTAATATTTAAATGTGTTTGATTATCTGAAACATTAAAGTGTGACAAACATGCAAAAAACTAAGAACTCAGGAAGGAGGCCAACACTTTTTCACACCACTGTACATGTTCTTAAATTATTTATATGTATGTATAACATGTGCTTTAACATATAACAGTTATAGAATATATATATATAATGTATAGAACATTATATTTTATATATACAGTGGTGTGAAAAAGTGTTGGCCCCCTTCCTGATTTCCTATTTTTTTGCATGTTTGTCACACTTTAATGTTTCAGATAATCAAACACATTTAAATATTAGTCAAAGATTACGCAAGTAAACACATCATGCAGTTTTTAAATGAAGGTTTTTATTATTAAGGGAAAACAAAATCCAAATCTACACGGCCCTGTGTGAAAAAGTATTTTCCCCCTAAGCCTAATAACTGGTTGGGCCACCCTTAGCAGCAACAACTGCAATCAAGCATTTTGATAACTTGCAATGAGTCTGTTACAGCACTGTGGAGGAATTTTGGCCCACTCATCTTTGCAGAATTGTTGTAATTCAGCCACACTGGAGGGTTTTCGAGCATGAACCACCTTTTTAAGGTCATGTCACAGCATCTCAATCGGATTGAGGTCAGGACTTTGACTAGGCCACTCCAAAGCCTTCATTTTGTTTTTCTTCAGCCATTCAGAGGTAGACTTGCTGGTGTGTTTTGGATCATTGTCCTGCTGCAGAACCCAAGTTCGCTTCAGCTTGAGGTCACAAACAGATGGCCGGACATTCTCCTACAGGATTTTTTGGTAGACAGCAGAATTCATGGTTCCATTCATCACAACAAGTCTTCCAGGTCCTGAAGCAGCAAAACAGCCCCAGACCATCACACTACCAGCACCATATTTTACTGTTGCTATTATGTTCTTTTTCTGAAATGCGGTCTTACTTTTACGCCAGACGTAATGGGACACAGACCTTCCAAAAAGTTCAATTTTTGTCTCGTCAGTCCACAGAGTATTTTCCCAAAAGTCTTGGGGATCATCCAGATGTTTTCTGGCAAAACTGAGACGAGCCTTTATGTTCTTTTTGCTCAGCAGCGGTTTTCGTCTTGGAACTCTGCCATGCAAACCATTTTTGCCCAGTCTCTTTCTTAAGGTGGAGTCATGAACACTCACCTTAACTGAGGCAAGTGAGGCCTGCAGTTCTTTGGATGTTGTTGTGAGGTCTTTTGTGACCTCCTGGATGAGTTGTCGCTGCACTCTTGGGGTAATTTTGGTCGGTCGGCCACTCCTAGGAAGGTTCTCCACTGTTCCATGTTTTGGCCATTTGTAGATAATGGCTCTCACTGTGGTTCGTGGCAGTCCCAAGGCTTTAGAAATGGCTTCATAACCTTTTCCAGACTGATAGATCGGTACGTTTGTGACCTCAAGCTGAAGCGAACTTAGGTTCTGCAGCAGGACAATGATCCAAAACACACCAGCAAGTCCACCAATGCAAGTCCAATGGCTGAAGAAAAACAAAATGAAGACTTTGAAGTGGCCTAGTCAAAGTCCTGACCTCAATCCGATTGAGATGCTGTGGCATGACCTTAAAAAGGTGGTTCATGTGGCTGAATTACAACAATTCTGCAAAGATGAGTGGGCCAAAATTCCTCCACAGTGCTGTAACAGACTCATTGCAAGTTATCAAAAACACTTGATTGCAGTTGTTGCTGCTAAGGGTGGCCCAACCAGTTATTAGGCTTAGAGGGCAAACACTTTTTCACACAGGGCCATGCAGTTTTGGATTTAGTTCATTTAAAAACTGCATGATGTGTTGACTTGTTATATTTGACTAATATTTAAATGTGTTTGATTATCTGAAACATTAAAGTGTGACAAACATGCAAAAAACTAAGAACTCAGGAAGGAGGCCAACACTTTTTCACACCACTGTACATGTTCTTAAATTATTTATATGTATGTATAACATGTGCTTTAACATATAACAGTTATAGAATATATATATATAATGTATAGAATATTATATTTTATATATACAGTGGTGTGAAAAAGTGTTGGCCCCCTTCCTGATTTCTTATTTTTTTGCATGTTTGTCACACTTTAATGTTTCAGATAATCAAACCCATTTAAATATTAGTCAAAGATTACGCAAGTAAACACATCATGCGGTTTTTAAATGAAGGTTTTTATTATTAAGGGAAAACAAAATGCAAATCTACACGGCCCTGTGTGAAAAAGTATTTTCCCCCTAAGCCTAATAACTGGTCGGGCCACCCTTAGCAGCAACAACTGCAATCAAGCGTTTTTGATAACTTGCAATGAGTCTGTTACAGCGCTGTGGAGGAATTTTGGCCCACTCATCTTTGCAGAATTGTTGTAATTCAGCCACACTGGAGGGTTTTCGAGCATGAACCACCTTTTTAAGGGGATCATCCAGATGTTTTCTGGCAAAACTGAGAACCCAAGTTTGCTTCAGTTTGAGGTCACAAACAGATGGCCGGACATTCTCCTTCAGGATTTTTTGGTAGACAGCAGAATTCATGGTTCCATTCATCACAACAAGTCCTCCAGGTCCTTCTGGGTTCTGCAGCAGGACAATGATCCAAAACACACCAGCAAGTCCACCTCTGAATGGCTGAAGAAAAACAAAATGAAGACTTTGGAGTGGCCTAGTCAAAGTCCTGACCTCAATCCGATTGAGATGCATGACCTTAAAAAGGTGGTTCATGCTCGAAAACCCTCCAATGTGGCTGAATTACAACAATTCTGCAAAGATGAGTGGGCCAAAATTCCTCCACAGCGCTGTAACAGACTCATTGCAAGTTATCGAAAATGCTTGATTGCAGTTGTTGCTGCTAAGGGTGGACCAACCAGTTATTAGGCTTAGGGAGCAAATACTTTTTCACACAGGGCCATGTAGATTTGGATTTTGTTTTCCCTTAATAATAAAAACCTTCATTTAAAAACTGCATGATGTGTTTACTTGCGTAATCTTTGACTAATATTTAAATGGGTTTGATTATCTGAAACATTAAAGTGTGACAAACATGCAAAAAAATAAGAAATCAGGAAGGGGGCCAACACTTTTTCACACCACTGTATAATCAATGCTGTGGTATTATTACAGGAAAATAGTCTATTTTTCGTAGGGCTACATCACTCCACCCCACCATCTTATTAGTTTCCTTTAACAGCATACATCATAGCATTCTATTACTCTTTTTATTTGAAGTGCCAGTAATTTGCTGCCAATATATTAGCAAATGTTTGATTAAAGTATTGTCATGAGGACCATTCTGCAATCATCAATTCTGCCGGTGAGCTGGACTTTCTTTCCAAAAGACTTTCTTGTGTTTTCAAGAACATGTAAGTTCTTTTAGATCATGTAACATGTAGCATTTAAGGAAAAAAGTGTGGAAATGTGCTGAAAGCATTGACATAAAAGAACAGAGGTGTAGACCTGCAGAAAAACTCCCACAGGTCCAGGTTCTGTATCCTCTGAATGGATTTTATAGGTTGAGACATGGTCCTCTCATATAGCCTGGCCACCTCTTTGTATTCAAATGTGTCTCTGCACAGAGGGATGAGCTATTGAACAGAAACAAAAGGTGGATATTAAGAAAGAGTGCAATTCTTGGCATGTGTGCTATGCTATCTTGCCCAGCGGAATGTTTCCACATTTTATGTTATATATGTTATATACCTGATATGGCTCATCTGTGTTAACTCTTTCCCAGTGACAAGGGACTGGCAGAGCCAGGTTATCACAGATAAATCTGAGCACAAATAAATAAAACCAACAATGTCAATGCACTGACTGCATGTTGTGCTATATAGAGAACGACAGCTTTTTAGATAGATAGATAGATAGATAGATAGATAGATAGATAGATAGATAGATAGATAGATAGATAGATAAACAATGAATAAAAGAAAGAAACACAACTTCTGTCTGTGTTTTGCATACATGATTTACCTAAATCCAGTTGCAGAATGTAGAGCCCTTTTTATTGGTCTCTGTTTTCCAGTTGTGACGTTGATTTGCTTCATAACTACAAATAAAAGGCATATAAGACATGTCATATAACCTCATCATCTGTAGGATATTTCAGAACAATGTGTTTAGTGTGTAGTTTGGAATGCCACCTGCAAAATCTAATCTGTAGCTGTATTTAGGTGTATAGAAATCCATGGAACCATGCTGATTCCTGTTGTAGTTTGCTTCAATCTGTTCACTGGTCACCGAACATCCTGCACTGGGATCAATCTACAGAGGACACAAAACAGTGCAGCTGTCAAACAGACTGAACATACAAAGGATAAGCAAGTGTTTAGTTTATAAACCAGCATCAACCACTATATCCTGTATATCTCCTGGCCACCTAGGTTTTAAACATGAACTGACTTCAATTATGTGTTGGAGCAGGAAACTCACTAAACTGTGATACTCTCCAGACACACAGGACCACAGTCGAGCTCTCTTGAAGACTAACTTAAACGTATAAAAGACACGTACCTCAAACATATGCCACACTCCACATTCAGCCAAGTAAAACCAATGCCAGTTAGGCTCAGATGTGTCCATCTCCTCCTCGCAGGATTCCTCATCATTGTTTTTGGGACACAGTTGCTGAACATGCTGAACACACTTATCAGTTACGGAGCAATGCATCTGTGGCAAAGACATAAACAGCAGACGACTGGACCCAGACAGGATTTTGCAGCAAACAGCTGGACTTAAATGTGCTATTGTTTTAGGATCGTGATGCTCACGCAACGTATATCCAATATACGACGGCATCAACTGGCATCTTTAACACTGGTGACTAAACATAGCATGTTATAAATGAGATACACGAATGAGATACACTATTCTTTCAAGTTCCAACCGATCTTAACAATCAAATATCAAACGCTGATCCAACTTTACACCGATTATTATTTTGTGCCGGTTTGGCTATAGGTGTACGTTTATTGTAATTTTCATTGGTGTGATTGTTATGATATGACCACCAATGTATATACATTTACCTTAATTTAAATGCAATAATACCCCAGTACTGTCATCATTATTTAGGTTAGGTTTCTGTTTCCTCAGAAGCTCAGTTGTTATTGTTTATATTTCCGTATACGTCACTCGTGACGCAAGGCTCTTGCACAACGGAGCCAGGCGTCTCAGAGGTTCACGCGCTCAATTTCAACCTCGAGTTTCGCTGTCGCTGTAGTAGTCTGTGTTGGGCTGGGTGCGAAAAATAATTAGTCTAAACACGGACATACACGCATAATGTAAAATAACACAAACTGATGACATATATTAGCTATTTCACACTACTATTTATTTGGGCAAACCGCGCAACGGAACCAAATGAACAACTCAAAGGGAATCGTATGAACGATTGTATGATCTGAACCGAGTCAAATGACTCGACTCCTTGAAAAGAAAAAATTCTGACTACTGTTGAAAAGCTGGAAATATCCCTGTCGGAATAACATGCGAGACGCACTGACCCGTTGAACGGCAGAGAAACCCATATCATGACCGAAATATTTTCTGTGTCAGTGATCACACGCGGAATCAAATCAGGGCATTTAGTTCATGGCATTTCTTTGATAAATAGTATGCGGCTATTTGCTTATTTTCTCAGCCGATTAGTCCTGGGTCCTGCAGAGATTTTGGGGTGGATGTAATGCTTCAGAAGTCACTTTTGGTCTGTAATTCATTTGATCATTGACATATTAGGCAGTTTGTTCCTGCAGAAACCTAGGCAACATTTTGGTGGTACACAGAAGGTCACAAGTTTGATCTTGTGCTTTTGTCAACTGTTAGCCGGGTGGCCTTGAACTGTATCTGGTCATTGTCCTATCCGAGTTAGTGCAAATAACTGGCACAATATCCTGTGAGATACTTACACCACTCACAAGTGCAGCTCCTCCAGACCTAATATTTAACTCTGCAGTAAACCATGTGAGTGTTATTTGTCATTTGTCAAATTCCCTTAGGCTTTAGTGGAAATGTTGTTTTTTTTTTTTTTTACACCTACTCAGCAAGAAACCATATTATTATACAGTAATGACCCTATCCATATGTGAAAATATTGTGAATATGTAAATCAAATATAAAATTATACTGATTTAGGTCTGTTTACCCATTTTGAGACTAACTTATAAATGGTAGGGGAACACTTAGTGCAGCATAGTGTGCAACAGTGCTATATGGAAAATGAGAAAAATTAATGCCACGGTGCTATAATGTAATGTGTGGCAATAATAAAAGCTTCTTCTTCTTCTTCTTCTACACCCTGGACGGTCTGGCAGTGTTACAAATGGCCATTAGAGGGCCTTACAGCATAATACTATTCAGCTACTCATTAGCAATGACACTTTCGGTTTACAAACGGCTGAAGATGAATGAATGAATGGTGAATTATTAGGTTTGTTTTAATCATAGCCTAAATCAGCTGATACAAATGTTCACTGAAAACAACAAAAAAAAAAAGAAAAAAAGATAATAAAACAGTGGACTAAACATTTATGCATTCATATTACTGTACATTCATCTTATTGGTCTATGATACTTGCCTTATGCACACAGTTGAAATTAAACATTATCTACATCTACATGTAGAAAAAATGTCACATAAGCGATTAGGCTCTCAGCGTTCAACTAAAAGAGACAACTAAAAGAACTGAGCCATTATTGGTCATTATAATGACTATTATATTATGTGGAACAACTCGTATGTTTACTCTGCATGCTTTTGTATCATGTGATCTCTTTGATTCCTTTCCAAAATTGGCTCTTCAGAAATGAATCATTAACCTAAAAGAGCCAACAAGATACACTGTATTCCAAAAATTTGTGGACACCTGACCTTCACAAGCATATGTGGTTCTATCCCAAACTGTTGCCAAGTTGTATAAAGTCTCTGTATAATTCGTTTCCTTTCTATGGAACTAAGAAACCCAAACCTGTTTCAGCATGATAAAGTGAGCTCATAAACACACGGCATGCCAAGGACGGGGAGAAATAATTCAAGCAGCCTGCCTATTTGCCACTCGCAGCCCACATGCTCTTTCGACACGCCCCCGTCAGTTTCTAACCACGCCCATGCTCTCAGGCGCCCCGTTAACTTCCACACTGAACTCACTCCATGCGCGATCTTCTTTTAGTCGCTTGTTTCCAGAGAGAGCACAAGCAGCCCGTTAAGAACTATAGCGGAAATCTCTGGTGAGTCTGCACTGTACATTACATTTCTTCCTTCACTTCATCCATTTAAAAAAGTATGCAGTGTGCTTTGTTTATATGCATGCAGTGATTTTTTATAAGGTTAATTGGGCAAATGAATACTTTCTCCCTGGTTTTAGCTTAAAAAATAAGTTGTTTGAAGTTATTTAATAATATCTGAATCTTAGCAAGATTTTGCACTTAATTTTGCATTATATTATATAAATTATATGTGCAATTTACTGATTATTAATGACTAGTTGTGATGTTTTACAGCAGAGAGGCAGGCAGCATAGTGTGATCCTACTGAACAGGACCGCTGAAACTTAAATATGTGCATGCAGAAGAAATATACCAAATGCATAATAACAGTTTTTGTGGGACTGTGTTGCAGAAAGAAAATGCCAGAGGCGAGAGGACAAGACACGGTTATCGAGCCTTCTGAGGATCCTCAGATATGGAGCGAGAAGAGCAGAGAAACAACGCCAGAGCAGAGAGAGAAGTGGGCCAGCAAGACAGAGTTTCTTCTGTCCATGGCTGGTGAAATCATTGGCCTGGGCAACGTTTGGCGTTTTCCTTATCTCTGCTACAAGAACGGGGGAGGTGAGGCTGAGAGAGAGAAAATGAGAGAAAAAGAGAGAGGGTGGGGGTCAGGGGAAGAAGAGAGGATGTCTGGGTTTTGAGTTTTGTATTCTTAAGTACTAATGTGAAGGATTAATATCCAAGATACAGCAAATAAAAGCAGGCTTAAACAGACCAGTAAATAGCTTTCACATATATGAGTGAATCTTTTGAAATGCTCATGATGAAGAATAGGGCATGCCCACACAGAGTCCTGCACTTTGTAAACAAAAGACTCCTTTTTCTTTAGCTGCTGATGTTTGGAAACGGATGCCTGTAAGCCTTTTAAAAAATCATGTCTTTTTGTTAAGAATAATGAGCTGATTTTTATTTCTGTTTATTTTACTGTACTCTGTTCTGTCCTCTATAGAAAAAAAATCTACCCAAATAATCACAGGCTCACTTGTATTTATGTTTAGGAGTATTCTTCATCCCTTACTTTGTCTTCCTCGTCTTCTGTGGCATCCCTATCTTTTTCTTGGAGACAGCATTGGGTCAGTACACCAGTGAAGGAGGGATCACAGCCTGGCGGAAGATATGCCCTATGTTTGAAGGTAATTTCTGCTTTACTCTTGTTCTCTTTTTTAAAGGGTGATTGACTCAATAGTTAGTTTAGTGCCTCACAGCTGCAAAGTTCCCAGTTTAATCAAGAGCTTGGGTTGTTTTCTGCGTGATGTTTTCCTGCATGTTTGCCCACTATTGCACATATTGTATGCATTTCCTTTGCATTCTTTGAATTCCCCCCATCCAATAAAACAAGCCTTTACGATACCTGGCAGCTAAGCTAAACTGTCCATTAGAGCTGCCCCTTCTTCATCTTGGGTGTATTTAGAAAGGGTGTATTTTTGCTCAGTGATTTTATTAGGTTCCAGAGTCATGACCTGAAAACTATGACCTGGATAAAGTTATCACTGCATTAAAAAGTGACCTGCATCAATGTGAAAACTCCACCATAGTAAAAGGAAGAATTTGTTTATATTCTGTGATTCTGTTGTGGTTCAATGTTACATGGCATTATGTATTACATGGCCAGAAAATCAATATTAAAAAAAAACATAAGAGCAAACAAACAAACAAAAACCCCCAACTGCACTACATTAAGTAAATTTTATTTTTAAAGAAGTGTTTTGTTATACTTTGTTAATATTATAATTACTTTCTAATTTGTAATTACACATACAAATCACCATTGAAACGTCAGTGTTCAGAAAATTTACTTAACCAACTTTACTGTGGTGTCCTGAGGACAGATGAGTTTACACATTGGGGGTTGGATGCTTTATATTAGTTTCAATTTGAAAAAACTGGTCATCCTAAATTTCTTGAAATGACAAGAAACACACAAAAGGAAAGGTCTGGAGAGCTTTACTTGAATGTTCAGGGCAAGTCAAGATTTAACAAGATTCTTCAGGTTTTCCATGACTGATCTACTTTTTCCCTTCACAGTTAGGTTGTCAGGTATGTGAATTTCTGTACTTTGGTCAGCTAGCTAGCATTTCTACGAACGATTCATATGTGTCTGCTGAGTTTCATATGTATCTGCGGAGTATCTGCCACAAGTAACTAATTTTAGTGTCATTTACACTAGCTGCTGTGAGTAGTTAGAATAGTTTAGCTAAAGTTGTGTCATTTCATGAGTGTGACCATGCTTAAAATATTATTATAGCCTTTAACTTCTATTTTATGAAGAGGTGTGAGGATGTACTGTGACATGAATGCATTTGTAGCTGCGTACTAGCCGCATTCCTCTTGACTATTTCACATAAAATGCACATGTGAAAAACAAACCAACACACAAATATGATGCATGGAACATAATTAATGGCACATTTAATGTCACAATAAATGAAACACACTGTGTTACTCAAAACTGGTTCTTGGTTTTATTCTGTCTCAAGGATTCTTAATAAAAAGGATATATCATTTATATCTATATATATATTATATATGTATAGACCCTACATACATGACTGCCATGCCACTGACACATGTGATGACTAATGCCATACAGTCGAGGACAGCCTGGCAAAACTAGGCTAACTTTGTGTCTTGTGGTATTCATAGGAGTTGGAATTGCATCTCAAGTTATTGTGATCTACCTGAACATCTACTACATTGTGGTTCTTGCCTGGGCGGTTTTCTACCTCTTCAGCTGTTTCCAGAGCACATTACCCTGGATCTCCTGTACCAACGAATGGAACACACGTATAACAACCTTTTTAATATATAATTTAAAAAAAAACAAACTATCAAAAACATTGTGTTTTTAAAGAATACTGCTGTACTTTTCAGCCAGACCTCTGTCTGCTGTATCTGTAGTGTATCAGCAATAAATAATTAGGTAAGTAAGTAAGTAGTTAATGTGTTTAAAAGAAACATTTAAACCAAAGTGCTGTACATGAAGAAAAAAATAGACAAATAAGACATAGACATCCACTTTAAATTGTTATAAAGATAGCACATAAATTTTGTCGGTCTTGATTTAAAAACACAACCACATTTCAAATTCAAATAAAATTTCCACATACACAATCATATACAGTATGACATATAGCAAAATGTTTTTTTACGACTGTCTTTGTTATATAAAAATAGTCAGATTGTAGTAGTATAAGGGGGGCACGGTGGCTTGGTGGCTTGGTGGTTAGCACGTTTGCCTGTTTGCCTCACACCTCCAGGGTTGGGGATTCGATTCCCGCGTCCGCCATATGTGTGTGTGTGGAGTTTGCATGTTCTCCCTGTGCCTCGGGGGTTTCCTCCCCCAGTCCAAAGACGTGTGT
This sequence comes from Hemibagrus guttatus, assembly GCA_033459395.1. NCBI lineage: Eukaryota > Metazoa > Chordata > Actinopteri > Siluriformes > Bagridae > Hemibagrus > Hemibagrus guttatus. Next base: position 15,219,951 of record JAUCMX010000018.1, read on the forward strand.
GTGGCCTTGATGGCCAATGACGCCTGAGATAGGCACAGGCTCCCCGTGACCCGAAAATAGATCGGATAAGCAGTAGACAATGAATGTAGTAGTATAGTCAGAAAATTAAAATTCAAAGGAGCTTCTCTGGACAGCGTAGTTGAATTAATATCATCAAATCCGAGGCCAGTGTCAACATCACCCTCAAGTTCACTGAACCAAACAAACCAGCAAAAAGACACTTAAAGGCCTTAAAGCATTTTGTCCTGAGGTAACGGTAGTTCTTTGATTTCTGAGCATTCATTCTTTTCTGTGATAATAATCAGGTTAAAGTATTCATTTAAAATATTAGCTGTCTAAATGTTTCTTCAGTATGTCACTTTAGAATTGGATTTATGAGTAAGTATTATGTCTTATGGGTAGGTATAAGTCTCTACATGTCTATCGTCTATTCCTTATGAATAGGCCAAAGGGCTGCAATCCCACACAATAATACAGACAATCTTTGCACTATATACTGAACGAGTCATTGAGTTTGCACAAGAGAAAAATGAGCTGGTTTACATCAGTAATCCTACATTTGATAAATATTTGGATAACAATTTTCAATCTCACTGGATGTTTCATTGTCCACAGAATTTTGTCACACATATAACACAAGTTTGCTGAACTCTGGCCTGAATGGGACAGATGCTGACTGGTCCTTCCTGCACAATGAAACAAACAATTACAGGTAAATACATCTGCACCTGAGAACAACAATTAAGCTTACCATGAAATGTGGTCATCCAAAAACCGGCAAAGACATTTCAAATAAATCTATACATGGTGTATTCTATCTATATTTTAAATTCATTCAAATATTATTTAGCCTATACTAGATTAGATTATTTTTTTCAATTAGAAAAAGTTTGTTTTATTTGATCACCATGTAAGGTGAAAATTATGCAAACATGTTTACAAAGACACAACAATATAATTTTATTACAAACCTAATGTTGGAGAATTCCTTTTTTCTACCCATTTTCATTTTTGTGTCATTGATGATTTTGCATTTGTGCTACTGTAGATCCATGTAAAATCCCTCATTTTCAGCTCATTGCTATGCAACAATGTTGCTATGCAACAATGTGTACTTGGTCCATTTGAGACTCATACAAAAACTGACTCCAAAATGATTCTGTTGAAAAATTGCTAACTATATATACAAACTCTTCAAAGAGAATCGTTTTGTAGTTTAATTGGTTTTATTTTGGGTATTTATAGACTTAAGTGCATTCTGTTTTCTACAGTAGCAGTTTCAACTCTTCTGCAGCATACAAAGTTGTCTCTCCAGAGGAGGAATTCTGGCTGTAAGTTCAATTATAAACTCACACTTTTGGGAAGTTTGTTCATGCATAGTACTGATTTAACAATAAGTCCTATATTCCTTCACTTGAACTGTGTAAAGATTAGGCATGTACCACATATGAATATATAGTGAACACACATACAGGAAAATGACTGTAATTATCCTTGATGTCTCTTGCTGCAAAACTAAGAAATGTCAAAAGGTAAAAAAAAAAAAAAGGTGTGTGTGTGTGCGTGCGTGTGTGTGTGTGTGTGAGCCCATTCTCTGCACTATATTATCAAATTTCTCTTTGTTGGAGATATGGGAACGGATTGTAGAAATACAGGGAGGATGTAGGGAAGTAGAAGGGGTAAAAACCTTCCAAAATGAACTGTAGCAGCAGGTCAGGGATACATTAACTATGAGGGAGTGGTTTCTGACAAAGCCTTTTTATTTCAAAACTTTTGTTCAAAAGAAACATGCAGCTATGTAGTAATGAGCCAAGATAAACAAATGCACATCTAGACCAAAAAGACTAAAACCCTGTTTAAAAATGTTAAAGATTTAAGGCTTGTTAATTAATATGTTTAGTTCATAATGTAATAAGCATTAATAACAGAACAACCAGGCTCTTCAAAGGATGTTAATAAACATGAAGAGCATAAATATACAAAACAGTTTTTTTATTTTTATTTCCATATTTCTTTAATAATGACTTACACATTCTTTTAAAGAATGGATGTGAGTTAATGGGCATTTTAAATCTCATAGACTTACACATGTTATAAGATAGAGTGGGTTGAGTATTCAGACTGTGTAATTCCCAAAGGTATGTTTAAAGCATGCTTCACATTCAAGTTTGTTCTCAGCCACTATTATTTTTTATTTTTTTTCTAAGAAACAATGCACACTTTACATTGCACATATGGTTGCACATATGGTTGGGAAATGTGGGTATTACTGCAGGACAAATTGATGAGAACGGCATGTTTATCTGTTGCACTGCTCTGAACTAGAACCCTCAAAACTAAACTTGAAACATCTGTATCCATCATGCTATTATGCTTTTGTTTACTTTTTGGAGATGGTGACATTTGACATGTATATAAACCAACATGTCCACCTTGTTCCATTTCAGAGCAGAACATTTAGGCAGGATTATAAAGTTGAACCAGAATTTGGAAAGTTTGAATTTGTGAAGATTTCAGTGACCACATTCACTTATGTCGATTACATGCTCGAATAGAGAGATCCATGTTGGGGAAGTTTGTTTTTTCCATGTAAAAATGTGTGTATTCATGTTTATGTGTATGTGTGTGGGTGCGTGTGATAACTCAGTTATCGCGTGCAGAGGATTTCCAGCGATGATTTCCTGGGCCCACCGCACTATGACCTGACGCTCTGTCTTTTGCTGGTCTGGATTATCTGTTACTTTTGCATTTGGAAAGGAGTCAAGACCACAGGCAAGGTAAACACACACACAGACACAGTGACCCTGAGCACAAACATCAACTCCAATAAATGATGGAAATGTGCGTCAAACTGATACTAGAGACCCTGATTACACTTTGTGAAATGTCAGATTTATTAAATGTTAAAGCCCTTAATGACTCTTTTAATAATATAGAACATTTGGGACTGGGACTGTGTTTTGTATCCTGGGGGGATATTACATCCTGGTCATAACCTTTTGTGGGCTCCCTAAGGAATGTAAACCTACTTAATTACTACCATCGCTTGATGCTTTTTTTGCTAAACAAACAAATAGACTAGAAATAGAATAGAATAAAAACTCAAAATATATGAACCTATATAGACTATATATGTATAATATTTCAGTTAATGTGTGTGCCAGTGGGTAAAATTAATTGGGTACTGAGTTAGCTAGCCAAATATAAATACTTTAATATCTACTTTTAGATTAAATAGTCTCTCTCAAAGGGCAAAATTACACACACTGGTATTGAAATCTCAGACATACAGTAACTACTGACAACAGATTTTACAGTGGGTTTGCATGCATGGGATGGAGTGAGACAAAAACAGAGGCATGTCTCAGGTACAGCATGTGCTATTCTGAAACTGGACATTCCTTGTGCAATATTGGCTGAAGAAATAAAGCACCAGTGAGTCCAGCAGCACTGTCCTCACTGTTTGATTTAACCATGATACATCACCCTGAACTTTATGCAAAAGTGAGCCGAGAGTAGGAGATGAATGCTTAGTCAGTTTATCCTTTGAACTACTGGCACTCATTCTTCACACATCAGCAAAACATTGGCATTATTTCATTAATTCAGTAACGCATGATAAATGTATATCCTACACACACAATATGATTTAATTTGCTCCCAACTTTGAATTCGTCTTGGATGGTAATGACCATAATGGCTATAAAATGTGTAAAATTAAAAAAAAATAGATATTTAAAAAATTAAATCAAATTATAACAGTACATTTAATGTACTACATTTTTATAATTATCATAGTAATTATGTGTGACATGTCTCTTCAAGGTGGTTTACGTCACAGCCACATTCCCATACATCATGCTGCTGATTCTATTTTTCCGTGGAGTCACTCTACCAGGTGCTGGAGCAGGAATCAGCTATTACCTCTATCCTGATATCTCCAAACTCGCCAATCCTGATGTAAGTGTGTGTGTGTGTGTGTGTGTGTGTGTGTGTATGCAAATGAGTATAATGCATGGCCACATTAAAGTTACAGTGCATAATGTGTTTACATGAATAATCATATAATTTCAAGGTTTGTTCCAGCCCAGAAATTAGCTCCACCCCCACCAGAATCGCAGTTCAGCCTTTTGCATGTTCTCCTGTTGCATGAAATGCAAGTTTGTGAGGTATATATAGTTTCTGCAGAATCTAGCCATGGGGGTCACAGTCCAGTGACTTCTGTGCCGTTCCCAAGCCCAGATAAATAGAGAGGGTTGTGTCAGGAAGGGCATCCGGCGTAAAACATTGCCAAATTTCATCATGTGAGTCGTCAGTACGAATTTCATACTGGATTGGTTGAGGCCCAGGTTACCAACCGCCATCGGCCTGTTGACCTACAGAGCGCCGGTGGAAATTGGGCTACTGTTGGTCGAAGAAGTAGAGGAGGGAGGAGAGTGCATAGACAGAGAGAGAAGAGGAAAGGTAAGAGTGTAGGACTGAGAATAGAAACTCTGAATGTTGGTACTATGACAGGGAAAGGTAGAGAGCTGGCTGATATTATGGAGAGAAGGAAGGTGGATATACTGTGTGTACAGGAGACCAGGTGGAATGGTAGCAAGGCTCATAGTATAGGAGCAGGATTCAAGCTGTTTTATTATGGTGTGGATAGTAAGAGAAATGGGGTAGGTGTGGTCCTGAAGGAGGAGTTTGTGAGGAATGTTCTGGAGGTGAAGAGAGTGTCAGACAGGGTGATGAGTCTGACGTTAGAGATTGAAGGGGTGATGTTGAATGTTGTTAGTGGTTATGCCCCACAGGTAGGTTGTGAGTTAGAGGAGAAAGAGAGATTCTGGAGTGAATTAGATCAGGTGATGGAGAGTATTCCCAGGGGTGAGAGAGTGGTGATAGGAGCAGATTTTAATGGACCTGTTGGTGAGGGGAACAGAGGTGATGAGGAGGTGATGGGCAAGTTTGGAGTTAAGGAAAGGAACCTAGAAGGACAGATGGTAGTGGACTTTGCTAAGAGGATGGACATGGCTGTGGTTAACACTTATTTTCAGAAGAGGGAGGAGCATAGAGTGACTTACAAGAGTGGAGGGAGGAGCACACAGGTGGACTACATCCTGTGTAGAAGAGGCAATCAGGTCTGTAAGAAGAAGAGGCCAAAGATAGAGATAGAGAAGAAAACCAAGTGGTGGAAGCTGAAAAAGGAGGAATATTGTGTGGAATTTAGACAGAAGTTGAGGCAGGCTCTGGGTGGTCAGGTAGTGCTGCCAGATGACTGGGAAACTACAGCAGAAGTGATCAGGGTGACAGGAAGAAAAGTGTTGGGTGTGTCATCTGGAAGCAGGAAAGAAGATAAGGAGACTTGGTGGTGGAATGAGGAAGTTCAGGATAGTATCCAGAGGAAGAGGTTAGCCAAGAAGAAGTGGGACATGGACAGGACTGAAGAGAATAGACAGGAATACAAGGAGTCGCAGCGCAGAGTGAAGAGGGAGGTGTCTAAGGCCAAGCAGAAGGCTTGAAGGCTCTAGTGTCTAACCTAGAGTTGTACACTAGGTTAGACACTAGAGAAGGAGAGAAGGACTTGTACAGGTTAGCTGGGCAGAGGGATCGATATGGGAAGGATGTGCAGCGAGTTAGAGTTATTAAGGATAGAGATGGGCGGGTGCTCACAAGTTAGGAGCACCAGAGGAGATGGAAGGAGTACTTTGAAGAGCTGATGAATGAGGAAAATGAGAGGGAAAAAAGAGTAGAAGGGGTGAACTCTGTGGAACAGAAAGTAGATAAGATTAGAAAGGATGAAGTAAGGAGAAGCTTTGAAGAGGATGAAAAGTGGAAAGGCAGTTGGTCCTGATGACATCCCGATGGAGGTCTGGAAGTGTCTGGGCAGCAGTGGAATTTTTTAACTAGTTTGTTTAACAGGGTTTTAGAGAGTGAGAAGATGCCTGAGGAATGAAGAAGAAGTGTGTTAGTGCCGATCTTTAAGAATAACGGCGACATGCAGAGTTGCAGCAACTATAGGGGGATAAAGTTGATGAGCCATACAATGAAGCTGTGGGAAAGAGTAGTGGAAGCTAGGTTAAGGAAGGTAGTGGAAATTTGTGAGCAGCAGTATGGCTTCATGCCCAGAAAGAGCACAACAGATGCAATTTTTGCTCTGGGAATTTTGATGGAGAAGTATAGGGATGGTCAGAGGGAGTTGCACTGTGTGTTTGTAGACTTGGAGAAAGCGTATGACAGGGTGCCAAGAGAAGAGCTGTGGTACTGTATGAGGAAATCAGGAGTAGCAGAGAAGTATGTCAGAGTGGTGCAGGACATGTAGGAGAGGAGCAGGACAGTGGTGAGGTGTGCTGTAGCTCAGACAGAGGAGTTTAAAGTGGAGGTGGGACTGCATCAGGGATCGGCTCTGAGTCCCTTCCTGTTTGCTATGGTGATGGACCAGTTGTCAGAGGAGGTCAGACAGGAGTTTCCTTGGACAATGATGTTTGCAGATGACATTGTGATCTGTAGTGAGATAAGGGAGCAGGTGGAGGAAAACCTGGAGAGGTGGAGGTTTGCACTGGATAGAAGAGGAATGAAAGTCAGTTGTAGTAAGACTGAGTACATGTGTGTGAATGAAAGGGAGGGACATGGAACAGTAAGGTTACAGGGTGAAGAAGGTACAGGAGTTTAAGTACTTGGGGTCAACAGTCAAGAGTAATGGAGAGTGTGGAAAAGAGGTAAAGAAGCGAATGCAGGCAGTTTGGAATGGGTGGAGAAAGGTGTCGGGAGTTCTGTGTGATCGGAAAATTTCAGCCAGAATCAAGGGGAAGGTGTAAAAGACAGTGGTGGGACTGGCAATGCTTTATGGTTTAGAGACAGTGTCACTGAGGAAGAGACAGGAGTCGGAGCTAGAGGTAGCAGAGCTGAAGATGTTGAGGTTCTCTTTGGGAGTGACAAGATTGGACAGTATTAGGAACGAGTACATCAGAGGGACAGCTCATGTTGGACGTTTGGGGGACAAAGTTAGGGAGGCCAGATTAAGATGGTTTGGACATGTTCACAGGAGGGAGAGTGAGTATATTGGTAGGAGAATGTTGGACATGGAGCTGCCAGGCAGGAGGCATAGAGGAAGGCCAAAGAGGAGGTATATGGATGTAATAAATGAGGATATGAAGCTAGTGGGTGCAATTGTTGAGGATGCGGAAGATAGGTGGAGAGAGATGAGTCGCTGTGGCGACCCCTGAAGGGAAAAGCCGAACGAATAAGAAGAAGTATATAGTTTCTGCAGAGCAGTGAGTTGGGATAAAACCAAAGACTTATCAGTATTTTTGTAATTTCAGTGCACCTCAAAGACAGCAGACTGCTCAAATAACAATCCATTTCTTAAAAATAAAAATGTCACTAGCATCACATACTTATTTGAATCCTAGCTTCTTTAAATTTCTTATGGCTTCTATCAGAGATATGACATTATGACATATCACATTATATATCTATGAATGCTGAATGCTGACCACTGTTGATGATGTTGGCTGTGTTTCATTACCCCTTGTTGACTTCCTGTGTCACACACACTGTGCCTTGGGCTGCAGTAGGGCTCATTTTGGCCCTGTGGTTTTTCTCACTCATTCATTTCTGTGCTTTCTTTGACCATCGTTGTCCATGCTATATTGCCAGACATGTGTTCACACAGAAAATACAGACCTTCTTTTTAGATCAGACTTGCGTGTTTTGAACAGTCTAATGCCAACACAACATTCTCTTTGTTCCAGTTCTTCATGAGAGAACTCTTAGGGTGAGTCAAAGACCACACATGCATTTGTGCCAGAAGTTTTCTTTTTGTTCCATTTGGTTTTATTTCTGAAGTCAGTAAAATGAATGCTAACAAGGAAAAATGCACAGGAAAGGGTGTGGTGGTGATCCTCCTTTGTATATTTTGTTTCTATTTCTCTGAGGCAGGAAACAGTGTTTATGGTGCTGACAAGAATACCTTTAGGGTATGATAAATACCTGTTACGGACAGGGACAGAGAGTAAACATTAAATGGACAAGGAATTACTTCTATGATGGTATTTCAAGAACATTGCAGTGCTATTGTTTGGGGTTGTATCATACTGAGTGGGCATATAAAAGTGGGATGGTTGGGTATGCAGTTCATTACACCATCTTCAACTTTATGCAGGAACATGTCTTATTGATTAATTAGATAATTAATGTTTTAATTATTGCATCCTCATGAAATGGTTAGAGTCCTAAATCATTTCTTATACAATAAATGGTCAAATTTGGGCATTTTCTACTAAGTAATTATGCATTTCTGAAGTAAAATATGTTTCTCTTTGGCATGCACCTCAACCAAAATTAAAATTAACCTAGGTTCTAGCATTTTAACATGCTTACTCCAAAACATAAAAAGGGGGGAAATTGCATTTATCTACATTTATAAACTGAATCTACTTGTAGAATAACTATTTTATTGCCAAATTGTAAAGAACTTCTGTTTACAATAAGAAAACATCAATGATCATTGTCTGCTATAGTCAATTAAACATTTTAAAATATTTATAATATTATTATTTTCACTGTACCTTCTGTAAAGATTTATATATATTTTGCTGTTGTATGTAACTAGTCATAAACTTTATGATGTTATGAGAAAACTTACACTTGTAGATAGTTGTTTGCAAGGTTGTAAACATTTTTAGGCAGACTGATTATTTACTGTTGCATTTATTAAAATAACTCTTTAACCATCATCACAACCAAGGCAAGGTTAGAATATACTCTATGTGAAAACATTTCAACTACATTTTGGTAAAACATTTTTTACATTAATTAGAAATGTCACATTATGTTACTGGTTTAGAACTGTATTTTTGGCTGCTTTCCAGAATGGGCTTTTCCCTGACCCCCACACACTTTTCATGCTCTCTAGAAAGGCAGTTGAGATTTGGTCACATAAAACTCTACTTAAGACCCTTTTGGAAATTGTTTATAACTTTTACTTTATTTGGTTTTACAATATTTATAATTAGAATATTACAGAATATTTAAAAAGTAAGTGAAAATGAAGTATGACATGAATTTATTCACAGGTTCTTTCTTACAAGAAGCCAGTCCTTTTTTAATAGACCTATATTCCCGATAAAGTAGAACATCAACGAATGAAGTCACTAACTGTGTTCTGTGTAACTCTGGGTTCTGGTGGATTCCATTAACACTGGGCTTTAGACATCAGGATTAAAACAGGGACCCTGGATCTGTTAGATGGCTCATTGTGCTACAATAAGAAAGAATATCACTAAAACATTTATCAATACAATTTTAATAGTTTTTTAACAGTTTAATTTGTTCTGAACCTAATGTAATCACACACAGGAAGTGGTGGGCAGGAGGTAATGGAAAGCCAATTTGGCAGTGCTGCTCATGTTAACCAGATGTGCAGCTGAGCTGTGCACCACCAAACACACACACATACATACACACATACACACAGGACTCCTCAGGCTGCAGATTTCACAATATCTGCTGGCATATGAAAGGCTGATTGAAATCCAGAGACGCCGTGCAATCTGTTCCCTTTTGCCTATTTACTTTGTTTTCTTCCTTTATCTTTTATGTCTTTCTTTCTTTAGGTTTGGCGTGACGCAGGGACCCAAGTGTTTTTTTCCTATGCTGTGTGTCAGGGAGTTCTTACAGCTTTGGGAAGCTATAACAAATACCACAATAACTGCTACAAGTCAGTGTCCCCTCTACTGAACTTGCATGTTTTCTGGTTGTGTATTAGCATAATTAAGAGCTTTGTTTTGTTCTTTGTACATCTGCTTTTGAAGAATATGTGATGAACAATGTGATGTCTTCTGTACCAACAGAGATTGCATCGCTCTCTGTGCCCTGAACAGTGGCACCAGCATCTTTGCAGGCTTCGCTGTGTTCTCTATCCTGGGCTACATGGCTCATGAGCTATCCTTACCTATGGAGGATATAGTGCAATCAGGTAGCTTTTTACTTTGTTAACAACATTGTGTTGGAAAATCACTTTTCCAGGCAGTAGTATCTGAGCAGTTGAAGCTTTCAGAAGAATGACTCAAGATGCTTATGCATCCTCAACTAATAAAATGTTTCTAAACATGTTTTAACATTTTGTTTACAGACATTAGTGTTTTATAATTATTTAGGTTCAGCCTCTAAGTACTTTACTGTTAAAAAAACATAGTTCCACAAGATAGCAGGAGGAAATACTTCCTATTGAACATACTAGCTTTATGACTTTTTGATTTGGTTTGCATGATTCGATTTTGGGCATAAGAACACAGAAGAAACAGAAGAACACTACTACTACTACTACTACTACTACTACTACTACTGCTACTACTACTACTACTACTACTAATAATAATAATAATGCACCTTTAAATAGCAGTTTTAATAATAAAAAAAGACATTTATAATCTTTATGCAGAGGCAAAAACAGACACATTAAAACCTAACCATAAAGTGATGAGTTAAGCCAGCTGTGTTACAGCAGGAAGTCAGCAAAAATGAGTGCTAAGACTCAGTTCAAATAAGGAGTATGAACACACTACATATGCACAGCCTCCAGAAGGTGCTTAAATCCCACACATCAGCTAGGGTTTTTGCACCAAGCTCCATTCCCCCGTTAATGAGATCAAACTAATTTAATCCTTCACTTACTTCACCGCACCACTGAAAGTAATCTACTTTTCATTTTGTCGGTTTCATAGAGCACAGCGATGGAAAGTACATACTAAGAAAGCAATTATCATAATGCCCTAAGTGATATGATGAACCGTCCTTTCATTGAACTGTTTTTCAGGTCCAGGCCTTGCATTTATAGCATATCCCAAAGCTCTGTCTCTCCTCCCAGGCCCTCATTTCTGGTCTGTTCTGTTCTTCCTGATGATCCTCTTCCTTGGGCTAGACAGCCAGGTATGTTCAAAGTTTGAGTAGGAGTGTAGATAATAGACTAAAAATGAATGAAGCAGTGAAGGATTTTAGATCATTTACAATGTGTACTAGTAGTGTGTCAGAGTTACTGTACTTGTGAACACCTTGCTTCATGAACAGCTTTGCAAATGTTTTTGTGCAACATTTACTACATGTATACATCTCCCAGAAATAAAAGCTTCTTTAGGTTATACAGTCATGTGAAAAAATTAGGACAGCCCATGAAAGCCTGTGTTTTTTTAATGGGCATTTGATCTTCATTTTAACAATATTGAAAGATTCAAATAATATAACTAAACAAATAAAACCAAAGAAAAGTCTTTTTTTAATGATCTGTAAAATGTAATTTAAAAAACAATCCAAATTCTTGTGAGGAAAAAGTAAGGACACCCCCACATTTATTTGTACTTAAAATGGATAAACTTACCTGTAGGTGTATCAAATTAGGTGCAAATTATAAGAACACTGTTACAGAGCATTTTGAAGGAGACTTGCCTTATTTAAACCTCAGACATTTAGCTTGGTTTGCTCTTAATTGTTGAAGTGAGAGGTATCACCATGGTGAGATCCAAAGAGCTTTCTGAGGCCTTCAGAAAGAAGATTATTGATGCTTAGGAGTCTAGTAAGGGATATAAAAAGATCTCAAAAGAATCTGTAATCAGCCATTCCATTGTCCAGAAAATCATTTACAAGTGGAGAACATTTAAAACAACTGCCAACATGGCCAGGTCAGGCCATCCAAGCAAATTCACCTCAAGAGCAGACCACACGATGCTTAAAGACGTCTCCGTCTTTTGCTACAGTTTATGCCAAAGTGCATGAATCTACAATCAGAAAAAGACTACACAACTTTAATTATAGGAGGTGTGCAAGAAGGAAACCTTTGCTGTCTAAATAAACATGAGGGCAAGACTGAAGTTTCCCAAAGAACACAGAGACTTCTGGAATAATGTGCTTCGGACAGATGAGTCTAAAATTGAATTATTTGAACTCCATAACAGGGCATGTTTGGCGTAAACCAAATACAGCATTTCAGCAAATGAACCTCATACCAACTATGAAACATGGAGGTGGAAGTGTTATGGTTTGGGGATGCTTTGCTGCAGCAGGACCTGGCCAGCTCCATTATGAATTCTACATTGTATCAGAAGGTGCTTGAGGAACATGTAAGACCATCTGTAAAAAAAAACTGAAGCTAAAGTGGAACTGAACTTTGCAACATGACAGTGCAACATGACAGTGACACAAAACATACCAATAAATCCAGGACTGGCTGAAAAGTAAGAAAATGGAGAATTGAGATCTAAATCCTACTGAGATCCTCTGGGGTGATTTGAAATGGACTGTGCATGCAATAAACCCCCCAAACATCACACAGCTGAAAGAATTTTGCTTTGAGCAGTGAGGGAAACTTTCCTCCAGTCCATGTCAGAAACTGGTAGATGGCTACAAGAAATGTCTCATTGAGGTTATTTCAGCCAATGGGGGAAACACTAGCTATTAGGGCACAGGGTGTCCTAACATTTCCTCAGATGAAATACTCATTTTTGCTGATTTTGAAGCGAAAATAAAGTGATATTTTGTTGTTTACATGCAATTATATCACTTTCATCTACAGGTACAAATTAAAATAAGATCAAAAATTGACATGTTGACATTTGTTAATAAAAAACTGAATATTCAATGGGGTGCCCTAGTTTTTTCACATGACTGTAACATCATAATCACAGATGTTATAGTAACAGAACACACAGCAGCTTTGTCTGGGTTTGTACATGTAGTACAAAAACATTTGATACACTAGATTTACCAAACAAAAGAGGTAAAGAGTTTACATTTTCTTCCCTAACTTGTCTGATCATGTATAATGGAACAGAAGTGAAGTGAATAAAGCAGATCGAAAACAAAACTCGTCTTTCTGTTCAAACTGTTCTTTGAATATTCAGTACCAAATGAAAATACATTAAAATGTCATATATCACAGGATACTATAAATGGATGCAGCTTTGCTTTGCACATGTCATTATCTGTATCTGTTTATTGCTCCTGGCTTTGGATTGTCTTTGGATTTAAACTCAAAGGGGCCAAGGCCTAATGAGAAAGTTTTTCCCCCCGTATAGCCCATTTGTGCCCTACCCTACTAAGTAGGCAGGGTGAAAGCTTTACTCTGAGACACATGAAGTCAGCTAACTGCATCTTGCTACATCACAGGGTCATGCTGTATCACAGGGCAGTTTAACATTCTCTGAAGAAAGTGCTATCTAAGCTCACAGATGCCTATGACTGGCTAGTATTGTGTTGATTGATAAATGGGATAGAATATGCCATCCCTTACACTTAAAGAGCATAGACAATTTTGCTTTCTGGGCTCCAGGCCATGGATTGCAGTGGGATTGTCAGGATTCAAACTCATGATCTCCTGATGATAGGATAGATACATTTTTAAAATGCCATTCATGCAATTATTATTTCAGGTTGTATCTACCAATGATCTGCAATAGCCAAATTTGAACTACCCTAACCATAGTTCAGATCAGCAACCATTTTAAAATTATATCACAGTTACAATTGCTTTGACTTAACTACTACTAAACACAATTACTAAAGTGTATTTTAAAATGTCTTTGAGAATTTTTTTTTATAAATGTTTATGAAATGAACACTGTTTTTGTTTCAGTTTGTGTGTGTGGAGAGTCTCGCCACAGCGCTCACCGATGTTTTCCCTAAAATTCTAAGGAAACCAAAGCGCAGGGAGATTCTGGTGTTGCTCATTGCCGTGGTCTGCTTCCTGCTGGGCCTTCCTCTGGTTACTCGGGTACTGAATGAGAAAGATTCTAACAGCAGACTGTAAATGTCTAGGCTTGCTAGAAAAAACAGATTGTATTACATAATTGCAGATCATGTTACCAATGTAGAGCTAAAACTTTACTTGTAGTACAAAAGTTCAGGAAATTTCAGTTCAGGAAAGCCTGTAGTTTTCAGAACTTGAAAGTAGAAACTTAATTTATAGGGGTTTCTCAGGCTACCACATGTAATGATAATACAAATGACACAACAATAAATCACATTTGAATTCCATATATAATAACATAACAACATTTCATAATAACATTGTTATCCAAAGTGACCAGTTGAGCTAAGCAGATTAATGGCGGTAAGGATCCAACAGTGGTAGCTTGGCAGTACCAGGATTCACATTCACAATTTTCTGATTAAATAAATGATGAAATGAAAACAGATGACATTCAGCCCTTGCTGTAATATTAAACTGGGTGTACAAGAATAACATGTATGTGTTTATGTGTGTATTTGTCTCTGTCACACAGGGTGGGCTCCACCTTTTCAAGCTGATAGATATGTACGGTCCCAGTGGAACGAACCTGCTTCTCATTGCCTGCTTTGAGACTGTGGTCATTGCCTGGGTGTATGGTAAGCTTCTTCAGAGTAGAATTATGTATGCAATAAATTGTTTATATGGATTATAGCAGAGATATTCATATAGTATGGTATGTTGGGCAGATTACAAAATAACACCAAAAAAAACACGAAAAATAAAATTTCTGTTCAAGGAAAATATAATGTATCCTTACAGAAGGCCTTTTTTTAGTTCTTTGTTCATTTCTCAAACAAGTAGAAGTAATCATGTAATAAATAAATAACACAGAACTGCATGAGCTCGCTGCTTGAATAGCGACATGAGTGCAAATCACCCTGCTAAGATACAATTTCCATATTCAAAGTGTGGCGTGCATCCTTGCATACATTTCACTATATTACATATTAGATAATACTACATACACACGCTCCATTTGTTACTTAGTGAGAAGGTTTTTGCAATAGCAGTGAAATCAGGCTCCTAAATTATTAGCTAACAACGTTCCATTATTGCTGGTAATTTAATTATTATCCAGAGTAAGATTAACCACATTATATGCTAATAACCTGTGTCAAATAAGTTTGCTAATGAAGTGAGAAATTTCTGACAAAGCTGCTAAAGAAAGGGAAAGAAAGTTAGATTTCAGCTATTCATTGCTCTGTATCTCAGACTTTTCTCCTCAAATAAAAGACCTAGTTGTAACATGCGGTGTGCAAGCCATGATGCAAATGCATAAATTCTATATGCTGTTTAATAGGTTGTCCAATAATTATTGTCAATGTTGCAGACACAGGAAAAGCAGACAACCTTAAACAAGGAATATCTATAATCACAAAACCTAGGAAAATTATGAGGGTCAAAACCAGATAATAGAGAAGCATGGAAACCGGCTTATAGTAATAATATAGATATAGTAATACAAAAAAAGAGACAAAAAAACACGGTGTTTAAAATCAGAAAACACACCAGTGACAGGACAGGGACAGAGAGAAGACTAGAATTAAAACAAAGGTGCATGTCAAAATAAAACCACAAGGCATGCACTCAAAAGTTCATTTAAATATTCTACCAAATTTTAATTCAAATTTTATTGGTTACACCCAAACCATACACAGTATACCGTGCAGTGAAATGTTTTATATGACTTCCAGTGACATAGAAGCAGAATTGACAGAAAACAGAATTTGCTAGCATGTAAGCTGAAAAAGAAAAATATAAATAATATAACGGATATAAAAGATAGATGGTAAAATGCTGTTCATCATTGAGCAGTTTTAGTGAAATAGCTAACATCTATAATAAGTATTTAGAAATATGGCATATGTAGGGGGTGTTGTGCTGTGCAGACAAATCCATGGTCTAGGTATTCTCCTGAATGGCCTATTCGAAAAAGCTCCTGCTCATTCTCTCTGTGTTGGCTTTCAGGGTGCAGAATGTGCATCACTGTCCGCTACAGAGAGAAGTCATTGTTAGGATGGTCTTGGTCCAGCACCGCTTGCTGTAGATAGGTCAGGGAGCTCAGTGTGGATGATAGGCTCAGCTGATCACACCACCCTCTGGAGAGTCTGTCTATCCTGCTTGGTGCTGTTCCCAAACCAGGCTGTAATGCTATCCATCAGGATGATCTCGATGATGTAGGAGTAGACGCTCCTTAGAGGGCCGTGTAAATTCCCTTAAGCATTTAAGGTGGTAAAGACTCTAACACCAGGGTGTTAATGTGACACGGCCATGACAGCTCTTGTGTGATGCGGACACCAGGTTCTAATGTTGTATTAATGTAGTACATTACCAAATTCTAATGTAGTACTAATGTACATTGTACAACATTTAGTTCTTGTCCACTAATTTGACTGCTTGAGCTGCGCTCCAAGAGACCTTATATTTTGTATAAAACCACTGGGATGTTTCACTGTGTGTATCATTCTGCTCATTTGTGTTTGCCAAGTGAAATTCCACTTCTTAGTTCAAAACTGGTATTACAGTAGTGTTAGTAACATCAGTGGTCTTGGCAAAATATACTCAGAAATATAACTTAAGATATAAAAACTTATCAGATAAAGATGAAGAGAAAGAAGGGATGCCAATTTTACTGGAAGCACCTTAGTCATATAAAAGCAATATCACACTTACTATTATGTGATCATATTGAATATCGGCATGGCCTGTGTGCCTTTGGTCGAATCACAGTATTCAGTATAAATTATACTCTTGTGTGCATGATATTGCTTAAGTGCATATGGAGAGTTGTACAATTTACCTTTAATATAAGATCAAGTCCAGTATACTTTTAGTATGCAAATCTAAGTGTTTGGAAAGAAGTTAATTCATGTACTTTTAATATTCTTGCATCAGGTATATTAAAGAGAATTACACTTGTAAAGTACAAAGTAAAAACAATAATTTTTGTTGTAGATGCACAGGTATGAAAAATATTTGAGTATGGTAAATAAATAGGTGTCTTTAACCACCCCCACCCCCCATTATTTGTGCTTCAATTTGAGAAATGTTTAATCCAGTAATCCAATTGCTAACAGTATGAATACAGAATACATTTTACTGAGCATTTAGAATTGTATCTGGAAATGAGTTTTTAATCCCCTTGAAATATTTATGCTACTGTGCAGGTCTTTGGTCAACACTTGAAAAATAACTTGACTACTATTTGACCCTAACAGAAATATATTATTTCTTATTATTTCTTTCATCCCTTCATCTTCAGTAACAGATTTATCCTAGTCAGGGTTACTGACTAGAGTCTAGAATACTGGGAACACTGGAGGCAATGGAGGAATATACCATCAATTGGATGCAAATGCATAACAGAAAATTTCTAATATTGCAAGATATAATTTGTTGGCATGGACCACGCCTATGTGTTTGGATGGCTGCCATTTTGTGCTGTCTAGGCAAGCAAAATATTTAGTTTTTGTGATGATTAACAAGATTCAGGGGTAAAGCCATTGCCATTTGATCAGGAGATACATGCTTAAATTCTGACAGTGGCGAGAATCTTTCTCTTAGTTTGAACTCTAATCTTAGAAAACTTCGTCTTCTGTTTGTCACATTTCATTTTTTGCTCAGGACTTACGTGACAATCACTATTAAAAGAAAATACTTTGTTTTTTTCATTAGGAGTGTGGGTGGTATGTTCCTTTTCCATTGTAAAAAGTCACTTCTGCCAGCGGCCAATTCACACATTAGATGTTGTCTCAATCCATAAAATTCAAAATGTGTGGTTTTGGACACAGCCCAAATATTACAGGCGTGTAGGTGTGCTATGAGAATAAAGATATATATCTTTATTGTACACGTCAATGTGGCTGTCACAGTCACTGTGTACCAGATAAAAGAGCAAAACTTCTTGACAGATCTTTTCTTTTACCTCGATATTCAGCTCAGTTAATTGCCACTTGGTACATTTTTGTTTTGTCTGTGTCAGTAATAGTGATTAAACTATAAAAAAACAAGAATGTTCACAGAATTTTAACTTGTGTACAATGACATGACAAGTTTAAACAAGTAGGCAAATACTGCACAAATAGGATTTTTGGATCAGCTTCAACTTCATGGCAGTTTTAGTGCACTTCAATGTTTCAGATAATCAAACACATTTAAATATTAGTCAAAGATAACACAAGTAAACACATCATGCAGTTTTTAAATGAAGGTTTTTATTATTAAGGGAAAACAAAATCCAAAACTACATGGCCCTGTGTGAAAAAGTGTTTGCCCTCTAAGCCTCTAAGAAATCAGGAAGGGGGCCAACACTTTTTCACACCACTGTATTATTATTAGGTATTAACAAAGTATAATTAAACAATGAGATAAAATAAAATACATTTGCTCTCAAGCATATTTCTACCTTTATCATCTGGCTTACATGTAATAGCAGAACCAACACTGTGGTCAAATGACAACAGTGAATGTAGTTCAATTTTATATTTCTTATATGTTTCTCATATAAGAAAAATAAAATATTAAGTATTGTTATGTATCTAATTTCTAGTTGAAATTATCTTATTCTATTGGTAGAATATTTTGTGTCTTTGCTCCTTCCTATCACATGAATAAAATGGGTAAATGATCTAAGTACGATGCTACAGGTGTGGACCGTTACTTTGAGAACATTGAGGACATGATAGGATATCCTCCCTTGTCTATGATGAAGTATTGCTGGCTCTTCATTACCCCGTTCATCTGTGGAGTAAGTAAATTAATTTTCTCTTTTTTAGCACTGCTATTCTGTTTTTGTCAGTTGACCAGAGATAAGAAGTTAGTTGAAGAAGAACACTGTGCACCACAATCAAGCTGTAAAGTCACAAACAGTCTTTAAGCAGTAATTCTAATGCAATACAGTAAAAGCAATGTAGTGAACGGGTAGCTTGTTTATCTTTAGATGGTGTGAGAAAAAATTTTTCCAGGGTTTTTTTTCCTTGGCCTCTTCTCACTATCTGACATGCTAACACTTTCTTTCTAATGCCACCCTTAGGCCACTCTTTTGCATGATCTGTTCAGCAGTCAGTCACTCAAGTATTCAACAGACTTCATACCCAGCTGGAGTTCCGCAATCGCCGCCCTTCTCACTCTCACACCGATGATCTGCATCCCCCTCTTCATCCTGTTTCCTATCTTGAGGGTAAATCAACTATATAATGTTCAAAATACAGTGGGGCAAAAAAGTATTTAGTCAGCCACCAATTGTGCAAGTTCTCCCACTTAAAAAGATGAGAGAGGCCTGTAATTTTCATCATAGGTACACTTCAACTATGAGAGACAGAATGAGAAAAAAAATCCAGAAAATCACATTGTCTGATTTTTAAAGAATTTATTTGCAAATTATGGTGGAAAATAAGTATTTGGTCACCTACAAAAAAGCAAGATTTCTGGCTCTCACAGACCTGTAACTTCTTCTTTAAGAGGCTCCTCTGTCCTCCACTCGTTACCTGTATTAATGGCACCTGTTTGAACTCGTTATCAGTATAAAAGACACCTGTCCACAACCTCAAACAGTCAGACTCCAAACTCCACTATGGCCAAGACAAAAGAGCTGTCAAAGGACACCAGAAACAAACTTGTAGACCTGGACCAGGCTGGGAAGACTGAATCTGCAATAGGTAAGCAGCTTGGTGTGAAATCAACTGTGGGAGCAATTATTAGAAAATGGAAGACCACTGATAATCTCCCTCGAGCTGGGGCTCCACGCAAGATCTCACCCCGTGGGGTCAAAATGATCACAAGAACGGTGAGCAAAAATCCCAGAACCACACGGGGGGACCCAGTGAATGACCTGCAGAGAGCTGGGACCAAAGTACCAAAGGCTACCATCAGTAACACACTACGCCGCCAGGGACTCAAATCCTGCAGTGCCAGACGTGTCCCCCTGCTTAAGCCAGTACATGTCCGGGCCCGTCTGAAGTTTGCTAGAGAGCATTTGGATGATCCAGAAGAGGATTGGGAGAATGTCATATGGTCAGATGAAACCAAAATAGAACTTTTTGGTAAAAACTCAACTTGTCGTGTTTGGAGGAGAAAGAATGCTGAGTTGCATCCAAAGAACACCATACCTACTGTGAAGCATGGGGGTGGAAACATCATGCTTTGGGGCTGTTTTTCTGCAAAGGGACCAGGACGACTGATCCGTGTAAAGGAAAGAATGAATGGGGCCATGTATCGTGAGATTTTGAGTAAAAACCTCCTTCCATCAGCAAGGGCATTGAAGATGAAACGTGGCTGGGTCTTTCAGCATGACAATGATCCCAAACACACCGCCCGGGCAATGAAGGAGTGGCTTCGTAAGAAGCATTTCAAGGTCCTGGAGTGGCCTAGCCAGTCTCCAGATCTCAACCCCATAGAAAATCTTTGGAGGGAGTTGAAAATCCGTGTTGCCCAGCAACAGCCCCAAAACATCACTGCTCTAGAGGAGATCTGCATGGAGGAATGGGCCAAACTACCAGCAACAGTGTGTAAAAACCTTGTGGCGACTTACAGAAAACTTTTGACCTCTGTCATTGCCAACAAAGGGTATATAACAAAGTATTGAGATGAACTTTTGTTATTGACCAAATACTTATTTTCCACCATAACTTGCAAATAAATTCTTTAAAAATCAGACAATGTGATTTTCTGGATTTTTCTTTCTCATTCTGTCTCTCATAGTTGAAGTGTACCTATGATGAAAATTACAGGCCTCTCATCTTTTTAAGTGGGAGAACTTGCACAATTGGTGGCTGACTAAATACTTTTTTGCCCCACTGTAGTTCAGATCAGGTAGAGTGTGAAACCCTACAGTTTTAAAACATTTTGGTATTTAGGGTGTAAAATTTTTTACAAATTGTTATTTCTTGGGGTTTGTGCTGCATTTGTACATTGTTTTGATGAACTGCTGAAGGACAAATGCATTTAAATTTTTTCTTTTTTTATTATTTTTTTATTCTGTTTATTAGCAGCTTCCCTAACTACAAAATGCTTTGTATCTTCATGCATTTTAGTAAATATTTTGTTGATCTTTCAGATTAGATAAAAATTTTGATTAGTCTATAACAATATTTAATGCACAATTCATAAACAGAGCATAACAAGGATTTCTCTTTTAAACACTGGTGGATATTATATGTCATGCAATCTCAGGAACAAAAGAAGTGTTCAGAACCTTCTTAGGTGAAATATTAAATGTTAAAAAAAGGTGAAAAAGTCTAAAACATGTGCCTGTGCATACCTGTGAATGTAGTCACACTTCTAAAATTACATTTAAGCCGCCCACTTTAAAACAGGTACATGCTTTAGGATTCTCTTAAGGGCTTAATGGTGTATGAGCAGGCCAATGAAATCATGTGTTTTGCTTCAACCATTTAAACTTTTCTGGTTAAAATTTCTTGAACAAATCTAAGTAATATGACCATTAAAAAGCACCACAGTGCAGTTCTTACTGGTCACAGTTCTTACTGGTCAGAAGTTGATGTATATTCTTCTATAACAGTAGCTTTGACAGTAAAGCTGGGCGTAATTCAAAGCAGGCTTTTTTATTAATGCACTAATACTCTAACCCAATATCGTTTCCATAGTAGCAAGTATACTTTAGGGGACTTGTATGCCAGTTGCACTTCATAAACTGATTAAAATTGTGTAACTGCTATGTTGACATTTATTCAGCTCAGTCAGAAGTAAAGCTGTTACTTTAAGTTTCTCAACATGGGAA
The DNA here is from genome assembly GCA_033459395.1 of Hemibagrus guttatus. Taxonomy (NCBI): domain Eukaryota; kingdom Metazoa; phylum Chordata; class Actinopteri; order Siluriformes; family Bagridae; genus Hemibagrus; species Hemibagrus guttatus. Next base: position 15,241,454 of record JAUCMX010000018.1, read on the forward strand.
AATCTTCAGGTTGAAAGGTTTTGTGGTATCTCAGTGACAAGTTGCAATTTTTGTTTCATTAAGATCAAAAGAGAAAAAGTAGGATTGAATTCATTAAATGGTGCAATTTTTGGTATATTGCTGTGGTATAAAACACTTCAGGATGTGCTGTCATTATAAAATAATGACCTATGTGGGGGTAATGGGAACATCAGCACCTTTTCACTGATCATTTTTTTTATAAGCGGCTAATCTCATTGTCTTTTATTCTTTATTTGCATTGGTTATCATTCACTCTTTCTTGCTTACTCACTTTTGAAGTGTCTGTACTGACTATCTAATTCTTGGCAGGGTCATGACCTGACCGTACCCTCTCCTGACCTGCGACAGCGCAGCCCAAACAAGCCTCGGCTAACGCTGTGTGAGCGTGTCATCATTAAGTCACAGAAGCTTTCTAACACAGAGGGAGATAAAAGTGGAGAGGAAAAACATCTGAAGGAGGACACCACTGACATGTGAAGTGTAATATGACTTCAGCAGCGATCATTTGACCTCATATTGTCTGGATGGACACAGAAACTCTTTGTTAGATAATGAAACCTCAAGTGAAATAAACCTCAGCTACAGTCCACGAATGCAAGAAACTGATGCTAATTGATAGAATAAGATTCTGGATGTTTTTCACCAATCTCTTTTTTTTTTCTCAAAAAACAATATAAGCTCATTGGTAAAGCTTGATTAAAGGTGATATTTCTACTGCTAGCACTGTTGATGTAGCTGTCCATAATACAGTTACCCTGGTGTCATATTTTATTTTTCATCTAATGGGACCACTCAGTATAAATTATGACTGAGCCAAGATTGAGTGTAGTCATTTTATAAGGATTTTGTATGCTTTTGTAAAAAATATCCCACAATTTTTCAAATATGAATTTGTAACCATGTTGACATATGTAACCAGAATTTGTAATAGCTGTCTAAACTGTGTTTTTACATTCTTTGCTTCATTATTTCAATTATTTTGTTTTCACTTGTATGCAGCCCTGCTGTACAACAATACAGGCAAAACTCTTGTTAGTGAGTGTATATTTTTACAGATCAAATATTTGGCCTTTTTTTGTAAAATTGTAAAATTTGAATTTGATTCGAATAATACAGCTATTTCTTATACCAAAAAATAACCACTATTATATTGGGGATTTCTTGTTTTTCTTGTGGTATTTTTAGATTTGAAACTGTGTATTATGTGTGCCATTTCTGATGTACTCTCCATTTTTTGTAAGTTTTTTGTCGAATGATATGCAGGTAGGTTGTGCTAAATCCCCCATGAGTGTGAATAAGTGTATGTATGTGTGTATGCTGTCCTGTGATGGACTGGAGTGAATTCTCTCACCTTGTGCCCGTTAGTTATGAGATTGGCTGTGACCCTTGCAAGGGTAAAGTGGTTACTGAAGCTGAATGAATGAATGAATGAAAAAATGAATGAATGAATGAACCTATAATTTAGTTTCTTAATTGGACACATACAGCCTCTTTAATTAACAAATAAGACTCTTTAATGTATAATTTTCATAGAGTACATGCAGTCTAGCAGGTATTGAGTTATTGGTTACACTTTAACATTAAGTTTCTAAATGATGATAATTAGACTTGTGTCTTATTAATTATAAAGTTATAACTGACCACTGCAAACATATTAATTAAGTAATTCATGTTCTCTATTTTATGTAGATGTTCATTATTTGCCTTTTTCAAAAGTCATGTGCCTCCGGATCTTTGATTTTATTCACTCCAGGAGAGGGCAGTCTTTACATTTTAAAATACACCCAATGAAATATTTATGAAAAAATATATATTTCTATGTTCATTTTTACTTTTACTTTAGACAGTTGTATAGTTTACTTTTAACTACAAATGTAATGAATTTTGATTGTCAGGTTTTCTGAGTGCTAAGATATGACAGTTAAATATTTTAGGTATTTTATCTTGCACATGCACTAGACAGGCCGAGAACATGACTATCACCTTCTTTAAGACTCCTATATAATCGCCTCCTATATCACCTTTATAAAAACAGATACGACAGAATAATATATACTACGTAAACTATACTATATATATACTATATATACTATATACAAAATTTATTCTCATATTTTTATATATGTAAATATATATATATATATATATATATATATATATATTTACATATATATGTAGAGAAGTCACAGTTTACAAACTACAGCAGTCAGTCAAATAAGTAAAAAAAAAAAAAAAACCCAACAGCTAGGAGAGGGATGTTCTTTTAACTCCAGCAACATTTTCTAGCCTATGAAGTAGAACAGAATGACCAATGGTGTCAAATGCTGCACTAAGGTCAAGCAACACTTATGTATGCTCTCATCTCCCTCTCCTGAGGTGCTAAATGGTTTGCCAGAACATCTTATTTTAGCTTCATTATAGCCTTCCACACTTTGCAATGGTTTCCCAACTTTGAAAAGAAATACTACATAATTCAAAAGACTCAAAATACATAACTACACAGAAGGATATTAAGTTGTCAGTTTTTCATCAGATCAGAATTCTGTGTGACCTTGCCCCCAAGCAGTGATTTGAACTGTTCATGTAAACTAAGTGTGATAATATTTCAAAGATTTCTGCCAATGTAAATACAAACAAGGATGTTCAGACTGCACACTCTGTTCTTTCTTCACTGGTTTCCTGCATGAGACCCTGCCTTTGACATAAATTGGTATTCTATTCATGGAGTCCCTTTAGGGAGACATTTACTGAAGTGGCTTCAGTTGAAGGGCTTCAGGTGAGTTGTGTATCAATACACCACCCTCTGTCTGTCTGTCTGACTGTCTGTCTGTCTGTCTGTCTGCTTGTGTTTATGTGTGTGTGTTTTATCACTCTATATAATTCTTTCTGAGATGGGCTCATTACTAGAAGACATTTACATCCCTTGTCCTTGCATTAATGGATGGAACTTCACAATATTAACTTGCTGTCTACAGTATGCATGCCAGTCAATGGTGCAATGCAATGCCGTGCAATAAACCATATATTGATTAAATGAAGCAAAAACTGCATCAGCACATGGATGCCAAAACCGGCTAGCTTGAAGGTGAAAGGGAAAAAAAAGTTTTGCTGTAAGTTTATTATCCTTGGGATGTCTGACCTGAATGCTTATTATGATAGAGGACAGCTATGTTGGGGGGGAGCATGCACAGCATAATCTTTAATGTTATGTGAAAGATAAAATGGATAAAAATGAGATGTTTCCCAATTTTATTCATTCATTTATCTTCAGTATCCACTTTATCCTGGGCAAGGTTGAAGTGTAGTAGATTCACAATCTATCCTAAGAACTAAAGAAGATTAGTAAGTACTAATCACACATGCAGCGGGGGGCACGGTGGCACGTTTGCCTCACACCTCCAGGGTTGGGGGTTCGATTCCCGCCTCCGCCATGTGTGTGTGGAGTTTGCACATTCTCCCCGTGCCTCGGGGGTTTCCTCTGGGTACTCCGGTTTCCTCTGTAAATTGTCTGTAGTGTGTGATTGCGTGAGTGAATGAGAGTGTGTGTGTGCCCTGCGATGGCTCCCCGTGGCCCGCATGCATTTGCATATGTTTCTCTTAATATTCTTGTGTGAATCTTCCATTGGCATAATTATTAATCCAAATAACTGATGCTAAACCACCTACATGTACTCAAACTGTAACGTCATGCTCAGTAACCAAAATGAAACCTTTTAGTTCTTTTAGTTTTGGAAAAAAGCAGCCCCCACAAAAACAGATATACCTATATTAGATATTCCTATCCCTGTGATTCCTGTTCCGACCAAGGTTTAAAAATATGCTAAATGTCACAATTTATTTCATGTGCTTTAATTGTGTTTCTTGCACTTGCATGAAAACCTCCTGCATAAAGAGGAGTAATTAACATCTATTGATTAAAGGACACCATGCATAGAGTGACAAAGAGCAACACTGACAGCTGCAATTCTGTGCCTGTCACATAACGATTGTGGCAAATGACAAACCTAAAACGAACTTCCTGTGATTTGCTATTGATGGTGAAATATGCTTTGGGGTTGGGTAGACTTGATTATTTTATATTTTGTGAGCAGAATGCAAGAGACAGGGGAAATCACAAATTTGATATTATTTTAAAAAATAATATCACATTCACAGTATTTCAGTTTTTAACTGAGGTTTTGTGGTACCAACAAAGGCCATAGACAAGAAGCTGTCTATACTGCACTGTTTTCAATTAAAATTCAGACAGCAAATCAGTCTACCTGTGAAAAATGTGACTAAATATTTTTCTTATATTTACAACATTACTCATATCTTATAATGTCAATTAATATTTTGTGTGCTGTGCAGTTCGATTGTGCGGATGCCTGACATTCAAGGTTGTTAAATTACTAATCAATAATTGGGCTTGCTGCTAGAATCACTAACACCCCAGACTTCGGGATGGCATGAAAACTGGGACGTATGAAATATTTAACTCTAGGACAAATAAGTTTAGGAACTGGTAAGGGATTTCCATTTAAATGTTTCATGAAATTCCCAAGAAAATATCTAATGAACATTCACTGAGAAAGCCATTGTAGACAGGTGTCCTTTTATTATTATTTATTAATACAGATTGTGTATTGCATTATTGTTATTTCACAGTTTTTAAGTGCTCTATGGGTTGGCAATTAATGTGACACATACATTAAATTCTAATTTATGCAGACTTAGGACATATATGTAATTCCTATGCTGGAGAGACTTGGGACATGCTTTTTTGTTATTCCTAATTTTGTCCCTCCTAATCTATAAAAGGGTACCCATTAAAAATCTTTTAGTTAATAGCTCACATCAGAAACAGAACCAAATTCTTTCTCACTTCCATTCTCAGTTCCCACTTTATCATGGTCAAGGTTGTGGTGGATCTGGAGCCTATCCTGGGAATACAAGCATGAGGTGGGAATACTCCCTGAATGGGAAGTCTATCCATCACAGGGTATATCTATACACTCTTTCATAACTAGAATGGCCAGTCAACCTACTGGCATGCTTTTAAAAGCTGGGAAGAATCTTGAGAACCTGAAGGAAACCCATGCAGACCCAGGGAAAATATGCATAGAAACTTATGAATTCAGAAGAATATGAATTTAAACATTTCTGTAATTAACTTTCCTTCATGATAAAACTCATATATCATGTTATGCCCATGAATGAAGAACATGCAGTGTGGTTCTCATATAAACTTTAGCAATTTTGTAGAAGTCCTATGTCTTCCTAGGGTGATTTTAGGATGCACTTAAGTTGAGTTCCAGAAACATTTATATTAATTTGGATATTTTCTATGGCAGGCTAAATGGGGGTTCCATGAATTGTTATGGGGTCATATACACTGTATTCTCCATGTTTACCTATGAATACCACAACATCTCAAAGGGGAAGCCACAGGGGCTGTATCAGCTTTCATCAAACTATCAGCATAAACAATTGTCACCCATAAACCCATCAATTTAATTGGGAACTCCATGGATGTTTTCCATAAAGGAGACATGTTTACACAAAATGACTTTTGCCAGTTGATAATGGCTGAGCTACCCTGAAAGATATGGTAGCCATGTTACTGTAAATTTTGTACTGAAAAATATTACATGTACAGCTTGTATCACTTACTACACACTAACAATTAATTGATAGAGAATTACTGGATTTTATCTCTGGGGCAGAAACCTATCACTCACACACACACACACACAGAGAGAGAGAGAGAGAGAGAGAGAGAGAGAGAGAGAGAGAGAGAGAGAGAGAGAGAGAGAGAGAGAGAGAGAGAGAGAGAGAGAGAGAGAGAGAGAGAGAGAGAGAGATACCAGTCCTGAAGAGCTGGGAGACATGGCTCATTTGGCAGGCAGGCAGGCAAGTCCAAGCAGACGGAGGGAGCTCTTAGCCTGGAGACTAAGCTTTCCCGACAGTGCAAGATGACTGGCATATGCTACTGATCCTGTTTCTTCAGCTATCTCAGTGCTTCCACCACCTCAAGCACTGAGCTCATACGTTGCTATCTCTACCACTGCTGACTACTTGTCCACACACAATCTGTTCATTAGCGATCTAAGCTACTCCATGCTGCCATATATAAATAAAGGCTAGGGAAAATATCCCTATATAAAATATGGATAGAAGTCAATAAAATATCTTCTAAAACATTCTTCAAAGATATACAAGTAAAAACAAGTTAACATTTCAAAATTCATAGATTTTAAATTATTACAATCAACTGCAGTTTCTCTATACTGCAAGTAACAAATAGTGCTGGTAACAGCGGTCATTAATGCTATTGAATTGCCATTAGAAATTAAATTCTATTGATATGAAAGGTATCAATATGTATCTGATGAAAAGCTCATAGTGTCTCAGTAGTTACATATGTGGTAAGTATCTGTCCACGACAGCAGCAAAAAAGAACACAGCACTGTGCGTTCCCGGAGAAAAATAATGTAAATATGTGTTCTAAAAAAAAAATTAAAAATTCAAAAAAGGGAACACTTAACTAGCTAGTTTGACAAACATTAAAATAAGTTAATGAAAGACAAGTTACTGAACTATTATTCAGTTAGCATTGGTGACTCACAGCTTTACAGCTTTATACAGGTTTACTGTAGGTTGTTTTAGCATGTTTGTACAGGTGGATTTCCTCAGGGTTCTCCTGTTTCTTAAACCTACTAAAAAGATCATCAGCTAATTAAACAGCTATCTATAATTAGTGTGATGCCTTTTTCACCCAGTTTTTATTACAGTTATCGGGTTGCGCCTCAGATCTAATGCCTAACACATTAAAAAACTACACATCACGATGAGTCAGCTGAAACTGTCTTGGAATGATTCTGCATGCTATAATTGAGCATGATGGTGCATGTAATGAGTTAGTGCCTGTTTGTATTATAATTCCTCTTTAACATTCTAATGGTGTGACTGTTCAATAAAGTAGCTAAATTCCCTTTCTAAATTCATGAAATCATGTCTTTTAAGTTTTGACTGCACTGAAGTGGTCAGCATTTTCTTTCATTCCTTTGCATATAGGCTTCTAAGAGATTATCCCATGGCAACTGGGCTGGCGGGAGCTAACCCACAAACAAGCATGCCCTGATCCATTCCTATATATGAAACACCCATACACACTCTGTACTGGAATTAGAGGATCGAATCCTCTGTGATAGCCCTGGGCACTGTGGAGAAGCAATATACATATCAGAGAACAAGTCGAAGCTTATTATCAGTGGCTCAATATAACTGAAGTGACAGAGGGGGAAATTTGCCTCGACTGAAATGCTAGGAGAATTTCTTTGACTCAGTAATGGGCAGCTGGGTACTAGGTCTCATTTGGGAGTCTGTTGGCTTTTTGCTCTTTTATTTGGCTGAGACACTGTCACATCTTCAGGTACAGTAACTTTTCCTTTCTTCTTCCTGTCTAATACTTATAACACTAACCTTACAAACTCACAATTCACTGCTTAAGCACAATCTGACTATACCTATTCACAGATTCCACAACACAGCATTTGCTTCACAGCCAGTGTGAAGAAAAACACAGGAAATATCTTTACTCAGGCAAGCCTTAAACTTCATTACATTCATCATTTCATTTCTTCAAATGAGACTCATGTGCCTGGTCAGTGAGCTAAAACAAAACCAAAAATGCATCTTTGACTTATATTTGGCACATTTGTCAGAAAATCTTTAGTGAAATGCTCACAGTGCTGTGAAGCAAAGCAGCTTGTGCATTTAATTGTAGCAAATACTGATGTCAATAGAGCGATAAAAGATACTTTGCTGAATAAAATGCTGGATATTCTATATATTTTGGAGATTTTAAGGACATGGTAGTCAAGAATAACTTTAATTTCAACTTACTTTTAATAGTAGTTATAAATCCTTGAGTGATTTAGTTAATTTGGGTTGTATGCATAAAAAGAGGCCTTGACCCTGACTTTGACTACAGAACCAGGACAACAGCTTTCCATCTTTCTGTTTTTAGCTGAATGACTGCTGTCCACCACCGAAGACCTGCAAAGCTTGCGGAACAACCGTATCACATACAGGACACTATACCAGCCTGTGTTCACTACAATAGGTACCGTTTAGTACATTAGCTCAGGCCTTAGGTGGACTGTGGGACATCCATGGGGAAAACAGGGGATAGCACCGTGCAGCTCAACTCACCGTCTGAGCTCAAGCAGGCTGTTCCTTTTGAGGAGTTGAACCATAGCCTGACTTCTGATCTAGATGGGAGCAAGCAAACCCTTCCAGATCGAGGCACCTGGAAGGGCAAGTTTGACTTCCTGCTGTCCTGCATTGGATATGCCATTGGCCTAGGAAATGTCTGGAGGTTCCCATATCTCTGTGGGAAAAATGGAGGAGGTAAGAAACGGCAAGAAATAAATATTTGGGCTTTTTCCGGTATTAAAAAAATAATTAAAGCCCTTCATGGGTTTATGTTGTTGTTTCTCTGAATTCCAATAATTGTAACCTTTGTATACAAATTTTAAAATACTTTCTGTTGCCTAGAGCAATTTGATTGGACAATTTGTCTTTAATCTATCTTTGATTTTATTTATTTTTTATGGGGTTAAAAAATTATGATAGGTGACAATCCACCTATCAACTATACTTCACATTCGCCTTCTCAATCACTGCTGATAATGTGTTATGGATGTATTGGTAAAGTATAAAAAGATCAGCACAAATCTTTTCGACTTTGTAATCACCTGTCACATGTCACTGAGAGGCTACATGAATCTACAATCTGGGTTAGAAACAAATCAGCCCCAGTGTCTCATACTGTTCTGAATGTTTTTCTCATGACCACTGGAGGTGCTCTTGTAATTGGTTATGCAAGAATCCAAAATAATTCATCTGACATTTGTTTACAGCTTTGAAAGACAGGGGAGGGGTGAGGATTTTATTCTTGCCATTTCATTTATACTGCTAAGCTGGTAGCCAGGCCATTGAATCAAATGTTACGCAAATGTATAATGTCCAATAATATATCATTATAAATATTGCCACAAATATTAAATTTTGGTCCATTTCTGCAGCAAAGTCTGCATTCTACCTACAGTAATTTTGGCTGCTCACTGTCAGATAGTCAGGTAAGGAAATGGTCTATTAATAGCTGAGCTAATGTCAGTGTCCTACAATTCCCTACTTCATTAGGCTTGGTGCCATGTGCCTGCTGATGTGTCCTCTAAATAACTGCATTCGCACATTGATTTCTTTTGAGCTGCAAATCTGTGACTCACCAGTTGAATAAATAGCTCAACAGAAATAGAAGCTCACAGTAAATGGTCGGAAGCCATGGCATAGCAGGATTCACTTTTATTTGAGGATTCATGAGAAGAGCACTCTAGTGATTAACCTTAATTAATTGATTTCTGACCATTATTATGAATTAAAGGGACCACAGAGAAGTACAAAACTGCCATTTAGATAGTCAAGTGGCAGATGCATTGAACAATGTCAATGCCAGTAACAACAACTTAAAGTAAAGATCAATGTAGGTGATGTACTGTATGTACACATGGACAAAGTATTGTATTGTAAGCAAAATCCACTAATAGAGCAAACATATTTAGAGTTAGGAAGCAGTTTGGGTATAAGAAAAGGCATAATTAATAGAATTGTCTGAGGGCTTGATGTTATTTGTTCTAGGAGCATTTCTTATTCCTTACCTCACTACACTGGTGTTTGCTGGGATTCCTCTATTTCTGCTGGAGACTGCACTAGGACAGTACACATCAGTGGGAGGACTTGGTGTCTGGAAACTCATACCCATGATGAAAGGTATGAAATGAACATGACCAATTATGCATACAGTGCAAAATTAAACAAAAACACCACCCCCTTAATAATAAATCCGTATTGCCCTTGTTGAATGGTCCACTACTTGCCAGGAAGATGTTCAGAAGTCAAAATAATCAGAAAAAAAAAAGTCTTTAGGTCCAAAGAAACATTTCAACGTTCTGTTTAAAGCATCATTGCATTGATCCGTTCTGGTACTGTATATTGCTCTCTTCACAGAAGTTAATAAGAGCTTGCTCTTGTGTGTGACTGATAAAACTGCCTGGCCTTGGAAGGACTTGGCTCAAGTGTTCAAAATCCTAGTAAATGCTTATAGGATAACTCTTCATTAGCATACTTGATTACTTTTTTCAGTAACATTCATAGAGGTATACTAAGCAAATCTGAGTGAGTTGCTTAATTAGTGGATGTTTTTAGCATAATATAGTAGTATGGTGGTGGGCCTTTCTTGGAACTTCAGTGACTGTTTGTGGCATTATAGTCTATATAGTACTGATACAAGTAGACAACAAGGCCTTTGAGTGCTGGAGAGTTAATTTAATCTTGTACATAAGTCTGTGCATGCCTGGCCTCATCCAGCAGATGCTCTTGGCTACCTCTGCCCTCTCATTGAGACATTCTTGACTACTCCTGCTTTATTGTTAATGAACAACAGATGCGCTCTAGTAGTAAGCAGGCTGGTGATGCAGAGAGCTGTTTGTTGTGAGGACACAAAAGGCATGACAATATGTGGATAATCTCACTTGGTTTCTTTATTTCTGTACCTAATTGTAACTATTGTTTTCATAAAGTTTGTTCTTTCAAGCCTCTTTTTCACAATATGCTCATACTGAACATCTTTTCAAAACACTATTTTTCTTTAGTATACAGATATAGAAAATAATATATAAAGTAATGATTTATAATCAGACTCTTTAGTGTCACTCAGAAGAGGATGGATTCCTCTGAAGATTTCTTCTTCATGTCATCTCAGAGAGTTTTCATTGACACTGTTAACTCTGGTTTTATCTTCAGTGATTGAAAGCTAGAGAATTTTGTAAATCTGCTTTTGTGACAATGTCTTGAGTTATCAAATTAATAGTTAATATGTGAACCTAGTTGCTTCTCTCTTTCTCTTTGCCTCTCCCATTATTTGTTCTATTTCCATTTTTCTTTATCTTTCTATTTCAGGTGTAGGTCTGGCTGCTGCAGTTTTATCCTTCTGGCTCAACATCTACTACATTGTCATTATTGCTTGGGCACTCTACTACCTGTTCAACTCCTTCAGATCAGTATGTACTGCCTCTCTTTTGGATCAGTAACAGTCTATTTACTCATTGCTCCTTCAATTTATTTATCAAATCATTCATGATTGCATTGTTTAATGGGTAATTGCTTAAATGCATTTCAAAACAAATTCTCTTGTTAATCATGGTACCCATTCACTTATTCAGTCAATTAGATATAAATGAGATTGCATTCCATAACTTCTGCAGCTGCACAGTGCAGTAGATAAGGCCTTAATTTTATTGAGATTCAAAACTGTTCCCTCACTTGCTTTACCAAGCACAATGTCCAAAGCATTCTATGCATTAAGAGGTTATTTCTCCAGGTCCAGCTTCTATTGTTACATTCATGAAGCTCTGTCCCTTGCTGGGTCTCTCTCCATCTCTCCTGAGTCCATCATCCTGGCTTTTTGTGAACCCATCTGTACTCTACAGTGCACTTTCAAAGCCACTACAGAAATAATAATCATCTGGGCTTTTCTTTTCTTTTTTGAGCAGAGTGATATTTTCCATGACGGCTCTCTGTACCATGGGAATAGCAACATTCTCTTTTCACTGTAGAACAGAGGCAGACTTTTACAAAGCTGAAATACCCTCTCACCCCACTTTACATCTGACAGCAACTCTGCTGTTTTTTTTTTTCTTTTAAATCTCAACATTATTTTTCCCCCAATTTTAACGGTTTAGTCTAACATCTGTTTCCCTGGATATATGTACAAGTTCTGCATGTGTAGTGATGTGTTATATTTTTGGATATAACATCAAATCAGATCATTAATTCTGTAGTGATCGGTACTTGTATAAGAGCAATAAAATCCAACAATGAACAGATTATTTTGTACATGTCAACAAAGTCACTAATCTGGCTAATCAGGTTTGTCCATCTGCCCATCAGATCCATCCATCTATCTACCCATCCATGCATATTAGCATCCCTCTTTCCCTATCTTGTCAGGAGTTGCCTTGGCAGAGTTGTGGTAACCCCTGGAACACTGATCGCTGTTTCTCCAACTACAGCCTGACTGACACCACCAACCTGACCAGTGCTGTAACTGAATTTTGGGAGTAAGTGATCAGCCTTTTAAGCAAAAATAAAGGCAGGGCATTGCTAAGTACAGAATCAGAGAGAACTAATATTTACTTATTAGCAAGACAACATTTGTCATGTTATTATGACTGGTATTATCAAGTTGCCCTCCTAATATCCATCAAAATGTAAAATTTGTGCACACATGAAGAGTGTGTCAAGCCAAGGTTTATAGATTTTGAGAACTGGATAATTGCACCTCAAGACTGTGTTCAATTTCTCTTTCATCTTGATGGTAAATCAAAGTGAATTGCTGATGTTTCACCTCAGAGTGATCTCTGTTGGCTGATGATCACGCCAGAGTTTATTCCATTAAAATCTGTACTATAAAGCTTGTAAATGTAAGATTAACGTTAATTTTTGTGCATATTTTTTTGTTGTATATATCAATAGTCTAACACTACCATAAATAACATTAATAACAGCATGTCTAACTGCACCTTTTTTTTTTTTACTTGTGTGAAGGCCTCTTTTGATTGGCTAAATGCAACGAGGTGGAGGCACTTACTTAAATAAGGGTAATGCAGTACAGAAAAATATCTCCTGTGTGTATCCTTACAGGAGGAACATGCACCAGATGAGCAGTGGCCTAGAGGAGCCGGGTGAGTTGCGCTGGCCGCTGGCTGGGACTCTTGCTCTGGCCTGGGTATTCGTCTACTTCTCTATCTGGAAAGGGGTGGAATGGACCGGAAAGGTGTGGCAATGCATGCATATTACTTCACATATGGCCCTGGTTTTACATGCAGAATTTACAAAATTCTCTGTCTAGGTTCTTACAATGTCTGTTTCCTGTTCATTCCATTGTTTATTGTTTATTGTTCATTCCCTCATTTGTGATCATTCAAATGAATAGTAGCTTTTACCTAATTAATACTGTTCAGAGACATTACAGCACACCAGGGACATTCAGTGTATAATTGTATTTTGATGCAGTCGGCATATGTGTACTCTCTAGTGGCCCAAAACGTTGATGGACATTGCCAATTAAACACAATTTCATTAACTTACAATGTAAACCAGGTTTCTGCTTTACTGGAAATAAATCCCAATGATATAGCTGGCTTAACATCTAAATTATAGTGTTTCATTCTCCTCAGGTGGTCTATTTCTCTGCCACTTATCCGTACTTCATGCTCTTCATCCTGTTTTTCCGAGGCATCACTCTCCCGGGGGCTAAAGATGGCATTTTCTTCTACATCACCCCTGACTTTAACAAGCTCCAGAAATCTGAGGTAGCGTTCAGCTGTAGCCAGGATTGCTTGTTCACTTGGTAATGTTTGCATTACTCTTGAGGGCTGTGTACAAAAAAAGACAAAATGAAATGAGACAAAGACAAAAAGTGAATTAAATGGATTCATTAACAAATAGATGGTTGGACAGGTTTTTAACTGCTGCAGGCTTCTAACAACTAACTTTTGGGTGGTGGGCAGGTTGGGGGGTTTCAATGTCTGACAAATAGTAAAATGGTATTGTTTACCAAAATACAAGACAGTCTGGGATTTTTTGAGCAAAACTGGGATCTTCTGCCTAGAATCAGTTTGCACATTATGTATCTAATTCTAGAAAACATAACTACCTTTCCCTAAAATGACATTGAGCTGTTTTTTTTTTTTTTAGCTTTATTAGTTTTTAATTACCTGGCTGAATTTCTGCCATATTTACACTGGGTAGAATTCCATCATTAAGAACATCCTTCATGCTTCCTTCACACCAATACTTCAGTCAAGCTGTTATAGATAATAGTTAATAACAGATTCAGTTTGTATATGGTTAATATAACACCTATCAATTTATCTGAGATGCACATTCATCTTCTCTTACACTACACAGCCAGTGGCAGACAGTTATAATATTTGAATGCCAGTCAAAGTAAACTCAATGAATAAAATAATAATTACTTCAACAACATTTCTCTCAGGAGATAAGACAAGAGAGACTGATGCAGATGATGTGTATGATCAAAGTGATCACTTTTCCATCACAAACATACCTTTGATTGTCAGGTCAACTCCCACTTCCACAGAGAAATCCATTCCCCAGAGCTCAACAAAGTTCACTAATATGGATGCCATGGAGTACACGTCCCAGCACCCACAGCTTTTATCACACAATCACCCTACACAGTATTTAAGGACTCCATTTCCACATACACACATTGTGAAGTAATCGCTCACTGTATTCATATCTGATGTTTCCAAACGTTTCTTTGTATATTGCTTATGTGGTTTCGGTTTTTATTCTGTCTCTGGTTTCTGCTCTGGAGTTTAATCTTGTTATAATAGTTTGCAGATCTCCTGATCTTTTGGCTGTTTGGGGATTATGACCTTGATTCAGGATTTGGATTTGTTTGCTTGTGTGTTTCAAAATAAACTCTCACTGCATTTGTATCTGCCTCTGTGGCATGATGAACTGAATAAGCAGTTTTTTTCATTTAATATTTAATTTATCACATAATTATTGATGAATGAAATCTCTATATAGCTGTTGTTTTTAATTAATAAGCATGCTGGTGTCTTTCAGTGGAGTTTGAAAAAAAACCTTAAATTCAATGATCTCTTCATGTTTGATTATAAATTGCTATAACTTTCTATTGTGATTGAGATATGTTCAAAAGAGATACATATTTCAATCCACTATAGAGGATAGTAGACGTGAACACACTGTATTCAAATGGATATTTCCACCCTGTATTTTTTAGGTTTGGCTGGATGCTGCCACTCAGATCTTCTTCTCTTATGGTCTGGGTTTGGGTTCTCTGATTGCTCTGGGCAGCTACAATACCTTCAATAACGATGTCTACAGGTAAGAGTCTTCCTTTACAAAAGTTTTTATGTAGATTTACATTAGATCATCACTTACTTACATATATCTGAAATGTTCTCAATGTTGCAGAGATGCCATCATTGTGTGTTGCATAAACTCCTTCACCAGCATGTTTGCTGGCTTTGTCATCTTCTCCATTGTCGGATTCATGGCCTACATTACCAAGAAACCAATCCAAGAATTGGCTGCCTCAGGTAGGAGGACGTACATTATACACCTTTTATTTAACAGCATATACAGTACATACACACAGCAGCACTATACTGAAAATTCAATTACTAGACGTTACCCATTATAATGTGTACAGAATGCCAAATTTACGCATTTATTTTGTCTTTTAGTAGATGATTAATATAATTAATGTGATTAAAAATGATAATCATGTGCTCACCCTAGTTTGTCTGATTAATTTGAAAGGTTAATATATGTTTTAATATCACATAATTTATATTACATTCAAAATTACAAAATAAAGTAAAATTAAATGTATTAACTTATTATATGATTGGGTTTGAAATCCTAAAATAACAAAGATTAATACACATTACTCAACATCATTTACACACCACCAGAATATAGTGAATATCATTTTGAAATTAACACATTAAGACATTTTTTAAGTAAAGTCAAGGTATCAATTTCATGAAGGTTTTAGCTTGAAGTGTCTAATATGGAGACAAACATTCAGTCTGATTTGACTGTGTGATTGTAAAAATTCAGGTCCAGGTTTGGCTTTTCTGGCATATCCTCAGGCAGTGACTCAACTTCCCATGTCCTCTCTATGGGCCATACTCTTCTTTTCCATGCTTTTGATGCTTGGACTAGACAGTCAGGTAAAATACATATTGATGTGTAAGTTTTTATTATTTTATTGTTTTTTAGATATACTAAATGACTTCAGGACATATGGAGTGCACTGTATGAGCAACAAAGTAATGGTCTATTATTTCTCCATAGTTTTGTACTGTGGAAGGTTTCATCACAGCTTTGGTAGATGAATATCCCACCATTTTAAGGAAGAGGAAGAAATTATTCATCCTGTTGGTCTGCATTATATCATTCACCATTGGCTTGTCCAACATCACACAGGTGTAGAATAACTCTACAGACATTGTGTTGTGTCTGTGGTAATGTAAAAAATACAATTATACTGGCTTTGGTTGTATTTCCTAAAATCTCTGCAGCTTATGTTTAGAAGACTTTATGATGTGTGTGTTTGTCTTGGTTCATGTTCTCTTTCAGGGTGGCCTATATGTATTCAAGCTATTTGACTACTACTCAGCCAGTGGGATGTGCCTCCTCTTCCTCGTCTTCTTTGAGACAGTCGCCATAGCCTGGTTTTATGGTATGTCTCTCTCATAACATTAGAGGAAGGACTCCAGCGTTTGTAAATCCAACCTTAATCTAGTATAACCTCACTTACAATGGAGGTCAGTTTCTAAGGTCAGTTTCTAAGATCAGTTGTTACATAAATTAATACTTTTTTTAATTAAGACTAGACATATTTGTATTTTAAATTACTTTGTAGTGAGAATTCATTGACATACTCAACTGTCCTTAGGTTATTGCTTTTCCATTCTTTTTCATAATGGGATGATGTTGGAATTCTTGTTTGTGTAATTCACACATGACCTGATGGGTCAACATCAGATAAAAAATGTGGGAGCATACAATAGGTTTAATTAGTAAATACCAGAGGCATCAAATTTAGAGTACTGGAACAATCATTCATTCATTCATTGTCTACCGCTTATCCGATCTATTCTCGGGTCACGGGGAGCCTGTGCCTATCTCAGGCGTCATTGGGCATCAAGGCAGGATACACCCTGGACGGAGTGCCAACCCATCGCAGGGCACACACACACTCTCATTCACTCACGCAATCACATTTAGAGACAATTTAGAGATTGGAATAATCATGTTAAACAAAATACAAGTGGACAATTAAAAGTGCTGAACCATCCCTCTTCATCAGAATTTTAGAGATTTTTTTCAAGCTATTCTGGGACACATGTTTTTAATGTGCATATTAAACATAACATATGGAAAAGCTCTATTAGTTTTTTTTTAATACCATGACCAAACGACAAGCATTTTTGGATAGCTAAAAATACAATGTGACACAAATTATTAGATGACATAATTTCTGCCTTTGATGTCTTTACCTGTTTGACTATAGGAGCAGAGAGGTTCTATAGAAACATCGAGGAGATGATCGGCTATCGTCCGTGTGGCTGGTGGAAACTCTGTTGGCTCTACTTCACACCATCAATCTGTTTGGTATGAAAAAAATGTTTCTGTACATGAGAGAAAATCAAAGATTTATAGATGTGTGAAACCAAATGTGGATGTATTTACATTATTTATATAAATTGTACATTTTTAATAACAGTGTTGACCCAATTTGATCCAACTGAGGAAAAGAAAATTAAAAAAAATTATGATGCTTTGTGTGTGTAGGGGGTTTTCACCTTCAGTGCAATAGAGATGACCCCTCTGACCCTGGGCAAGTATGTGTTTCCAGACTGGGGACAGGGCATTGGATGGCTCATGTCTCTCTCCTCTATGCTGCTCATTCCTGGATACATCATTTACATGTTCTTCAACATCAAGGGAAGCATTCATCAGGCAAGACTGCTTTATCATCTGATTGACCTTATAACATTAATGTCTTTGTACAAGGTGTTGACATGCTAGTGCTATGCACTAAGGAATGCTCTCTGTCCTCTACAGCGCTGGCACAAAATGACAAAGCCCACTGAGGAAGACAGGCCAAAAGAGGACAGCCATTTAACACAACAACACTACCAAGCAGGAATAATGGGTGAAGCCTCTGTCTGACGTCAACTAAAAACTGAGGGCACAAGAGAAAAAAGCACCCTTTCTGTTTAGATTAATCAATATAATATGATGTATAATATAATGAATGTATAAAAGATTCACCCAAACTACATACTCATGGCTTTTTCAGTATGCAGTTTTATGACTTGAGCATCTTGCAGAATGTATATACTATGAGTACACAAAAGAAGAGGCAGATTTTTCCCCTAATATGTTGAGTACATGTTTTTTTTTAGAAGAGGATTCTTTATTCTGCCTGCTTAAAACTAGCTCATGCATTAAAATGAGTCTGTCTTTAACAGGCTTGTATTGCAGTTTAACAGGCAATAATTATATACAGTATATTGTCTTTATTCTAATACCGTAAAAAAAGTCAACTCCTATATATTTAAGATTTCATTCATATGTAAAGATGACGACTTTATCCTGGACAGGGTCACCTATCTCTTGAGCCCTGGGTAGGATGCTTGTTTGTTACAACATGCACACATACACACATAATTAGACTTTAATTTCACCTACCTGCATGCTTTGGAAAGTAGCATGAAACTGGAGAACCAGTAGAAAACCCACAACATCTATACAAACCCCACACAAACAGCAAACCTGAGTTTAGAACTGGACATGGAACTGGGAGGCATTGTTGAAGCAGTGAGAAATCAAAGCTGCCTGCTGTGAAACCACTGATTACATGCCATGAAATAAAAATAATAAAATCTACCCATCTCAATACTATACAAAAGCAGGTCAAATTCATTTTAACTGGATTAACCTGGGATGTCCTAATGGATACAATACTTTCATGGTATTATATGTCTTTAGAAAATGTTGCTTGCTTCTGGTTGTCCACTAGGCGGCAGCACCCCTGGTGAACATTCATTCTTTCATTGTCTACCACTTATCCGAACTATTCTCGGGTCACGGGGGGCCTGTGCCTATCTCAGGCGTCATTGGGCATCAAGGCAGGATACACCCTGGACGGAGTGCCAACCCATCACAGGGCACACACACACTCTCATTCACTCATGCAATCACACACTACGGACAATTTAGAAATGCCAATCAACCTACAATGCATGTCTTTGGACTGGGGGAGGAAACTCCCGAGGCACGGGGAGAACATGCAAATTCCACACACACATATGGCGGAGGCAGGAATCGAACTCCCAACTCTGGAGGTGTGAGGCAAACATGCTAACCACTAAGCCACCGTGCCCCCCCCCCGGTGAACATCCATCCATCAATCAATTTGCTATACCTGCTTATTCTACTACTGGGTCACAGGGAACCTGGAGCCTATCCCAGGAGACTACAGGCACAAGGCAGGGTACACCCTGGACAGGATGCCAGCCTACTGCAGGGCCCACCCCAGTGAACAGATCAGATGAATAGCTCAATGAAAAGCAATAATTTAAGACTCACAATGTCTTAAAAGCAATGGCTATATGAATGCATACATCTGATGGTTTAGGTTGTTGTACATTGTAAAAACAACTAAGGCAACAAATGCAAGGATTTATTCATAATACAAAAGCTTTGAGTGTATTTTAAAGTATTAAGTCATTACTTAAAGTTACTTACTTACAGATGGTCAAACTAAACAGGAAGCAACATTATTAAATGAAAAAGTGCACTCTGTCAACTTCAAGTGTAGATACAGAAATTTTAATTTCAATAGCAGATAACACATACAGAGAAGAAAATGGGTCAAAGCAAATGGGAAAACATGGTTCTAATGTCAGAGCCCCATTAGCACACCCTGCTAGCCCGATGCAGACGTCAGTGTTATTTAAAGGCAGCTACAGTACTCAGTGTACTAGCCCTTTCTGTATCAGTCAAATCCAGAGCTAGCATTAGCATAGTAGCCTTTGGCTGCATTTGCTGTGACTATATCTAAACATCTTATACCCTATAAGCACATATAGCGTGGTTATATCTTTCAGGCACTATACACTCAGGGAAGCAAAGAGTTGTGCAGAGTTTATTAGGAGGTTTTTACCTCCTGAAAAATGAATGTCATTCACTCAATTTTTCATACACAGGGAAAAAGCGGTTCAACATGGGGGAGCTTTATGATTTGAAGGCTGCAGAGCCGCATCAAATTTTTTAAGCTAATTTTAGAAAAAATTCATATCGCTGAAACAATGTCTTCAACTACAGCTTTAAACTAGGTGGAGTAAGGGTGGATGGAGTTCTCCTTGTTGAAGGACAGAGGTCCATTTGGTACACTTTTTTATTTTTTATTTTTTTATTTTATTTTTTTATTTATTGTGGATAGGTAGGGTGGTAGAGGTGATAAAGCTGGGAATAGGCAGTCTGACGCTATCCAATCAACAAGTCAGGGCCAGTAAATCAACTCAGACTACAGACAGCTCCAAAGAGATTCGCTCGATCTCGTTTCTAATACCTTGCATGGAAATGTGTGTGGAATGAATCATGGGAGACTGAATCAGATAGGGAACTCTGAACAGCAGCAGTGTAATTATAAACGAACCACTCAGGGTTCGTTTATAGGGACAGGGGAGCTGAAACGAACACCTATTTAAGACATATTGATGGTGCTCATGATTAATACACCTTCAGACTAAACAGAAAATGACCAGTCTAAGAAGAAGACAGATCAAAGACTGTTAACATTTACCAGTCCACACAGTTTCAGTACCCTATTCAGACTCAGAATTCAGAATATGATATATACATATAGTACAAAACATAGCTTATTTTTAACCCCATTTCAACATCCATCTCATATGAGACTAAACAAACAGGAAACAACCATTAAAATCAAGTGTTTTGTCCCAAAAATGCACAGCTTATTTTAAGTGTTGCTTACATCAAAATGTGAACAGTTATATTGAGGAAAACAAATAGTGACGCTAAGTGAACTTCAGGTCCAATAGATGTAAGGGTTTAATATATCCAGTAAGTGCTGCTGAGATGAAATTGGTGTCAGAGAAACAGTCAAAGTCATTATACTGTTTTTCAAACTGGATCACAGAATGCCAAGCAGATATCCATGTGTGCAAAAAGGGAAGCTGGGATTAAAAAGTCCTCTTTGTTCGTGCCACTTACTTTCTGAGATGCTACATGTTCATATACGTTCTGGAGTTCCTGAGCAAGAGAGCTGATGGAAAGAGTTCCAGACAACTGTTTGTGATCGGCTAAAAGCAGGAGAATTAAGAGTATTTTCTGGCATGTTGAGCGATAACAAGGATTGGTGTATGTCCCCATTCAAAAGAGCACAATGTGGACACATGACCACATACAGAGCTTAAGAAAAAAATATTGCAGTTAAAATGTTTTCAATTATTCTTTTTTTTCTTAGTTTGGCACAT
This sequence comes from Hemibagrus guttatus, assembly GCA_033459395.1. NCBI lineage: Eukaryota > Metazoa > Chordata > Actinopteri > Siluriformes > Bagridae > Hemibagrus > Hemibagrus guttatus. The sequence goes on from JAUCMX010000018.1 coordinate 15,262,660, forward strand.
ATATCACCCATCAGTTTAGTGCTCACACATACACACAACAGGTTTTACGGTAATGTAATAAAAGACTAAAATAAATCAGATCTAGCTCAGAGACAGGCTGTCATTGTGGAATTAGGCTGTTTTGGAGTGTACTGATCTTAATTCCTTTTCTAATTTAGTTCTAAAAATACCAGAGAAATTCTTCCAAATAATGACTTGTACAACCTGTAAGAGTCCAAAGTGACAAAGAAATCTTTTAAAACTACATTTTGTTTTTCAAAATCTGCTTGAATCAAGTAAATTTTCTTTTCATGACATTATTTCACATATTTGCAAAGTTAATAAAGTACATACTTCTTTATTTTTTTTAAATTCATTTACCTTAAATATATGTATTTATATATGCATTTTTCTTTTTTCTTTCCATTATATTTCTCTGTATGTTTACATATATACACAAATGGTAAGCACATGAAGGTTATCTATATATTTTTTCCAAGTTATTTTTTAGCTCTAAACTATACTTCGAGAGCCACTCAGGGTCCTATGCAGGGTTAAGCGGGGGTCAGGGGGGATGTACTGATGAGGGTGGTTGTATGGTGGAGGAGGCGGAGGTAGCGGAGGCTGAGAACCATCCTTTTCCCGCTGGGCTCCGCCCCCATCAGGTGAAGAGATAAGCTGGTGCGTGGGGCTCTGACCGAGGAGGGCTTCGACATGCCCGTGACCGCCTTTGTCCAGCACGATGACCTTGACAATCTGCTGGCATTGGATGAGCGTGTCGGGTCGCTGGTGGGGGTACGAGGGTACAGGGCTGGCACACGGCGCCTGGCACAGCTCCCCTCGCTGGTTAAGAAGGGCGGCGCTCCCTGGGGTTGGCACTGCACTGAGCTGGTACGTCTGAAGCCTGTTGTGAATTGACACCTAGTTTAGAAAACAGCCAGAGACAGCATCACATGTTATAAGACTGTTCTCCTTCTACGGCCGTTAGCCCTCTGGTGAAAAACACATCACAACAGACATGCGTGGGGGTGGGACTCGAGGTGCGGAACATCTCCTTAGAGTGAGACAGGAAGTGGAGGTCTGAACTCAGGCCATCATTTAGAGGTGGAGGGATTGTGAGTGTGCTGGTGTGCATGTGGCTGTATGAAATGCTGGTGGTTAAGAGGACACTGAGGGCCCTTGTGTCTCCCTTGGCAACCAGTCCAACATCACAGGGTCAGGGGTCATGTGGAATGCACATCTACATGGTGAGGAGAGGGACAAAGTAGGGTAAAAATAGGAGGTCAAACAAGGGGAAGGGGTCAAGTGAAAAAGACAAACATCTACGCCACAGGAGACACATGTCAAAATGCATGCCTACATTTCACATTTCATTAATAACACTCACTATACCTCCAACAAACTATAGGCTTCACCACACCTGATTGCACTTTTCAGCTTGTTAGCTTTACCTACCTCTATCGCCAAGTATTACACTTGTCACAATTTTATTCACAACTCATTTACACATCAGCAAAAATTACAGAATCACTGAGAAACTACACAGTTCACAAAAACAGGTGAGACTACCAAGTCATCAAACATCCACAAAAAACACAGATCACAAAGCAAGAATTAAACAATGTCAAACTGCACTAGCATCATCACAGGAATTCTGTGCCATGATTATAATCCATTACAAAAAATGATGAACTTGTTCCTACAATGTACAATGGATATAAAAGGTCTTTGCTCATTCTGAACACAGTCACAAACCCAGTTATAAATGGGTGAACAGACGTATGCAACCAGGTTGTTGTAACTTTTGTATTTTCATCTGATTTTCACTTCATTTTTCACTTAATGTTCTTCACTTAATTTTATTTTTCACTTAATGTTGCAGTTACACTGAGGGTAGAAAAATATATGATTTTTAAAAATAATTATTTTAAAAATGAATATAATTTATCTTAAAAAAAAAATTTAAACAGGGGTGTGTAAACCTTTTTTTTTATCCGCTGTAGGTATAAGAAACTTCTTTTCACCATCATGTTCACAATTCTACTAAAATTTTATACAGCACACTGTATTTATTTTGTAGATATCCACAGTGCCATCTTTGTTAATGAGTAAAAGTGGAGCCACATACTGATTTGTATGTTTGATTACAAATAGGTTTCTAAATTTAATTTCTTTCTTTCTTTAAATCGGAATGCTATCTTTACATCTGTTACTTGCTTATATTGTTTATGTTGCTCATAATTGAGATGCAGATAAAAAAATGCAGAGTATTTCAAAATATTGTAAGTGCATTGCTATAAGATCTAAAAAGATTTAAAGATGCACACATGAACTGAAGGATTGGATTCACTGACGGCATAAAAACACGTTGATTTCTAAATGCTACCTGAGCCCTGAGAGAACACATCACTCTGATTGGTGGAGACAGCCAGCCGGGTGAATGACTGACAGTGCGTGATCCTGTCCAGAGGAGTGAAGTGATAAGGGGATTTCATGTGGAAGAAGAAAAGGTGTGGAATGTTCTCGAGAATATCTGTGCTCTCTCAGCTTTGCAGATAGGGTAAAGATCCTCAGGGACTTGTCCTGTATTCTCTGTTTCTAGCTGACTGATGGACAGAGACTGTGTCGAACACACACGCACCCACTAACACACACTCTCTCACACACTCTGAAAAGGCTAACATTTTCTGCAGACCAAATTTTAGAGCACTGTCTAGCCACAACTGGACATTCATACACAGACCACTGGTATACCTAACAAACTTACAACTCACTGTATGCATGTGCACACTGTATTACTGGTTGATTATATATGTCAATCTAGTGATAAATATGATAAACTAGTAATTAAATGTATGTCAACTGGGTTTTGGACTCGATGCTAAAGGAAGATAACATGGTACATAATGATGTATAAACATGTTCTGATCAGTTGTTTTGGCATATTCAGGGTGTGGCAGAGGAAACACATGCTTTTCCAACAGCCAATACATGGGAACCAGGAGGGCAGGTAAGCGATATTCCTTGTCACCAAGCAGCATAGATGATACAATTTCAATAGCCAGTAGCCATGGCACCGTGGACTTGTGAGCATTGAGTGTTTGTTGCTGAAAATTATTTCAAAAGTGGTGAATTCGTAATTGCTGTTCAGTGCCTTTTCCGTAAACAATTCAATCTGGAAATGTCCTGGCCTTCCCACATCTGTGCGTACCCCTGAACGAGAGTGTTTTGCCCGGTGCCAGGCTTTAGCTTTGCGGTTATTGAAACTGAAATCTACACTGACTGTTAACAAGGAGCGGATCTTACCAGCCCTGCTCCTTGCTGCGTATTGGCTGTTCAAAAAACATGCGTTTCCTATGCTGAACCCTGTACCATAATATTCAACATGCACATTACAGTCTGATATAATAGAACTATATTTGTCTCCCTTTCAGGTGGTATCTGACTATGGAGGCTGCATTTCTGGGCAGGATTTGCTTGCTCATGAATTAAAGTTAATTCATTTGGAAGGTAACATAAATTAATTGCCATCTAATACACCTTATTATATGACATATTTGAAGGTTACTTTGCAGTTACTCCTTGACAAAGGCAGTCCCTGAGCTATTGCCATGGTTAAATTTAACTGGCTAATGTTATGAGCAATTGTTAGAAATTTAAATTTATGGCATTTGGCAAATGGCGTTATCCAGAGCTGCTTGCATTTATCTCATTTTGAATAGAACTGATAGACTATTACTAACCAGTGTTATAATAACCAGTGCTGGCTAAGAAATGTCTAATTTCTTAGCTGGCATTAGTGGTTACTTAAAATGAAAAGCCTTTTACAAGTTTGACTTCATTATATATAGAAAGAGACTATATACCAAATAAACAGTATATCCCTAATCAAACTGTTTTTTTTCTACCTAAGCACACACTCACACACTCCTTTATGCAAACTGCAGTGTTTATTCTACTTGAAGTGACTCTTTATCCTGCATAAGCTTGCAGGCTTGTGCCAAGCTAGAATACATTATCATCATTACACCAATTGCAGCATACTTAACATGGAGATACTGGAATTAAAATAACATTAACAAAGCACCACAAGCAAGACGGTTAACATCTCAAGGGAGAATGCAATATTAAAAATGACAACGAGGAGAAAATGGCCTAAAAATCTACTTTGCAAGCTAGAATGATCATCATTATTATTTCTATCTGGTGTGACCCAGAAGAGAATGGATTCCATTTTGAGTCTGGCTCCTTTCAAGGTTTCTACCTCATGTCATCTCATGGAGTTTTTCCTTACCACTGTCGCCTCTGGCTTGCTCATTAAGGATCTAAATATGTATTCAGATATCCGTAAAGCTGCTTTGTGACAATATCTATTGTTAAAAGTGTTATTCATATCCTGCTGAATTTAATTAAACTTTATCATTTGCTGATTTAAAATGTTTCCCCCCCAAAACTAAGAGATTTATATGCATGGTGAAGACAGTACAATATAACTGCTATGAATAATTGTTCTAATTTTGCCTTCTATCTGTATTGTTTTTTTCCCCATCTGTTATTGGTTTCAGTGTATTTATTCTTGTTTCTATCCCTCTTTATTCTCTCTACACTCTATAGTTCACTATAATTTTACCATGGGACTTTATTTAAACTTTATGCATTTTATGCACCATGATTTTACTTTGGTTCTTCATGGTAACTATATTCATTTCCATCTCTTAATTCAGCCCTTATAGAAAAATTATGAACAACAAGGTGGGGCGATGCAGCCCAACAAGAAGCAGAGTTACTGCTACCACTCCTGAGTTTAATTTTCCGATAACATCATATCCTGTAGTGTTTTATTCCTCTTATACCACAGCAATTTGCCAACACTTCCAATTTGTAATTTGTAAAAGAACAACACTTTTGTACATTCTGTTTATTTAAAGTTATGTTTTATGTTGTGGAACATCAAGAAACAAGTTAGTTACACAGCTATAAATAATCATTCCCTCACCAGACTCTCATATAGTCATACTTGTCATATTTTCCTGTCCTGAAGATGTTCCTGTCTGAAAAAAAGGACAAAGTAACATCTTTACTTCTAACTGTTACAAGGTGCTGACACTAGAGATTCCTTCCAAAAATGTGAATAAAACAACAAGAAATGCCATCATATCAATGATTACACGTTTTTAATTCCTTTATCCGAAGGATCTACAATTAAAATCTGTGCGCAAGGGTTACATACTAGCATAAGCCAATTAATATTCAGTATATCTAAACTTTGCCTTGCAGTTGGAACTATTGTCAAAAATATGCTTTTATAGAAAATGAATAGTTTTATATAATATTATTATATTTCCGTTATATCCGTACTTATGTTTTGATATATCTCTCAAATTGCATCTTTGAGACACACACACACACACACACACACACACACACACACACACACACACACACACACAGAAGCTGCTTTCCTGCTGAACCCTCTTCTATGTTGCAATGTGCTCTGACAGCGGCATGTCGCTCTCTGGAGGTTTGGCATTTACACACCACACAGCTCACACCGTCACTTTGATAATCTCAGCAAAAAGCTGACATGCCAGGGCCCGAAACGGATGTCCGCAGTGCCACTTAACCAAATCCCAGCCTGGCAGCACACGTCTGCGGCAACTCGTTCCACCTCGCTAACCTCAGTGTGTGTGATCAGAATGAAGTATTTAACGCATGGTAATTACTTTTATCCTAGGAGCCTGTCCAGATAGGAGCAGCCATTAATCAAAGCCGCAGTGAAAAGGTACAGGGTACTACTTAAACATTCATCCAGTGTTTCACTGACTCACTGCAGATTTGCTCACATGTTCCTGTTCCCCATCACACACATACACTCACACGTGCCCACACGCACGCACACACGCACACACACACACACACATACACACACACACACACACATACACACACACACACACACACACAGAGGCACGCATGCAAGTCAAGTAAAATTAAGATCACAATCTAAATGCACAGCCCATTGGTTCATGTTAAAACCAGGTTTGTGTTTAAAGAGGGATGTTTAATATTTCTACCGAGATGTTGGATATGAGATGTGACTGCTCATATTAATGTTAGTGTTAACATGCATGCTAATATGAACCCCGATGTGGGAGCATCAAGCACCAACATGTGCTCTCTTTGTCTCACTCTCTCTTCTCACTTTCTTTTTTTCACTCTTTCTTTCCTTTCTAATTTCAAGTATTAAAATCTGTAATTCATAAATGATAATCCTATTTGCATACATAGTCTGGTTCAAAGCAATGCCACAAACAGAGACAGAAAGCTCACATGCAAAATCTGAATAATAAACAGCACATTCTTCCTTCTCTCTAGTGCTTACAGTACTCACATCAACACAAAAATCACTTTCTGCTTCACATCCTTGCTCTAATTTTAACAGCTTCCTTTCTTCAAACTACGAAGTAAAACTGCTAAAAGACCTAAACATTGAGGATGTATGAGTTTGACCTCCCGTGGACTGCTACTGACTTTGGCTCTGGGGTAATTTGGTCTGATATGCCTTTAGGGACAGTGGATGGTCTGAAGGATTACGGGGGCGTGGCACATTTGAACAACAACTGAGGTACAGCTCATGGCTGTTGTGCCCTAGTTACTCAATGCAATAAACTGTTACTAAGTGCAAACATCCTGAACTCTACTGATCTTCTGTGTAAAAGCATTGTGCAGGGACTTACCTGCAAAGACAATGGCCACTTACCTCTACCGCACTGTGTCCACTCTGCTGTGCTGTGTCTGCTTCATTTTTGCCTGAGCAGCAAAAAGAATCACATTTTAGATGCATGCCAAAGAATTATGGATCAATGATGGATAGTGGTCTGTAGTAAAATGCAGAATTTGCTCTATCTTTGACTACCAGGCTGATGATCATGTTCAGTGATGATCAAATGAGTCATCAGTGACACACACACACACACAGTTATATTTTACATACCATTTTCTTCAAGTATTTTTAAATTCTGGTTAAATTCTTGTTGTAATTCTATTCTTAGTCATTTATTCTTATGACACAGACAGTCAAAAAAAAAAAGCATTTTGCCGCATGTTGTACTGTATATGATTTTGTATGTGACCAATAAAATTTGAATTTGAACATGTCACACAATGACATTAGTATAAAGTTGTACAAACATTCATATATCTGAAAGAAAAGGAACCGTAGACTCTTGCTCAGTGATTAGCGCTGGCACCTTACAGCTCCCTGAGGCTACTATTTGTGTGGAGTACACAGTTCTCCAGTTTCCCTCCAGTTCCCAAAACCATGCCAGTAGGTAGACTCTTAATTGCCTGTAGGGGGGTGTGTGTGTGTGTGTGTGTGTGTGTGTGTGTGTGTGTGTGTGTGTGTGTGTGTGTGTGTGTGTGTGTGTGTGTGTGTGTGTGCTCATGGTGCCTTGTGATATATTGGCAGCTCATCCAAGTAATATTTGGGCCTTGTGCCCAGTGTTGCTGCATAGGTTCTGGATCATCTGTGACCTTGACCAGAATAAATTGGTTATGGAAGATAAATGAATGAATAAATTCTTAAATATGTATTTAAATAAAGAGTATGTGGACATCTGAACATCATAGCCATATGTAGGCCCTCTACAAACTGCTGCCACAAAGGTGAAAGTGCATATTATAAGATATCTTTGCATGCAATACCTTTAAGACTTTCCTTCACAAGAAATAAAAACATCTGACATCAGCACCTGACCTCACTAAAGCTCTTGTTAATGAATGGACAGAAATGCCTACAGCCATGTTACAAAATCTAGTAATCTAATCTAATATCTAGTGGAGAGCAGTTAAAAAAGGTATATGTTTTTATAATAGCAAAGGGGTAAAAATCTGGATGTTCAAAAAGCACAAATATGTGATTGTTCAGGTGTCTACATGCTTTTCGCCATATAGTGTATGTTTATACCTGATATCAGATGTATACTACCTGTGTGCTACTATCTAAGGCTATAAAGAAATTAATGTAAGCCTAATGGATTCAGTTTATAATGGTTTGAATTCCAGCTGCCAAATCACCTGTGATGCACATGTGCCATCCATTACACTGTAGAGAAGTGAGCAATTTAAAATGATTAAAAAAAAAAAAAAGGATAAATGGTCTTTAATGTTAATCTAAAAATGGGAAATTTAGCCAACAGAACAAATGTCACTGATTTAATCAATGATTATTTCAGCACTGATGTCTGAGTGGACAGTGAGTCACTTGAGTCAAGAGCAATGATGAGGCTTGTCACATGTCATGATGCACATTTACCTCAATTTATAAGACTAGAGAGATTGATGTCAATGTCAATGATGTTGCTGATCAGACTGATTACTCATTTTCTATTGCAAACTTTCTCTATTGCATTATTTATCACTAATGTTAGGTTAGGTTGCAAATGAATAAAGTAGGTTAGCTAACTATAATCTGCCATCACAAGACAACAGACATGACCATAGACTTATGAAGGACTGTAACTGTAATAGATACAGGTTTTTGCCTTTTAAAAAAAACACACTGCAGTTACTCCCTAACAAGATACTTTCCACCAACAAATCCTGCTATCCCATTCCATTGTCTGTACCGCTTATCCAATCTATTCTTGGGTCACAGGAGCCTGTGACTATCTCAGGTGTCATCAGGCATCAAGGCAGGATACACCCTGGACGGAGTACCAACCCATCGCAGGGTACACACACACACTCTCATTCACTCACATAATCACACACTATGGGCAATTTAGAGATGTCAATCAACCTACAATGCATGTCTTTGGACCAGGGGAGGAAACCGGAGTACCCGGAGGAAACCCCCAAGGCATGAGGAGAACATGCAAACTCCACACACACACACGGCAGAGGCAGGAACCGAACCCCCAACCCTGGAGGTGTGAGGCAAACATGCTCACCACCAAGCCACTGTGCCCACCCCCCATCCTACTATCCCTTTGTGACATAATTAAGATGATCATCAGTCTGACATTTACAGAGCATGATCAGCTTACCTGTGTCTGCTGATTCTCTGTGCCCCACATTATAACCTCCTGAGACACACAGTATGTATGCATTTTCTTTCTATTTGTAAACAAAGGCAGATCCAGAACATTTTGACTGGGGTGGGACACAGAACTAGGGTGAGGTGTCCAAAGCAATGTAAGACATTATGCCAGGAATTTTAGTGCACAATTTTATTTTTAACACATTGCTTGAGGTCCTAATAAAATTGTATATGGAATTCTATACTAGATTGTTCAATGACACGTTCTTTGTGTCAGATTATATGATGAAGATGAAGGAAATGATCGAAGGAAATGACTATGTTCTGCTTATTTCATTAATTGCTATGATCTGAGATCATTCGGAAAATGGGCTTGCATAAGCAAAAACATTTTCCAAAGTGAGCTTGAGGTAATATGCATAATTTGCATATTATGTATTCATTTTGCTTTTGCTAATACTATTTGCAGTTGTCCAGTGAGTTTTGCATAATCCTATGCCGTCCTCCTATCTGTGCCTTTTAAACCAATCATATGAGAGGGCACACTTATTTAAATAAAAGAGATTTAAATAAAACACCAGACCTTTCTCATTAACTGTAACACTAAACCAGTCACTGGTGAAAACGTTCTGTGCTATAAGACCAGAGAACACTCAACTCATGACTAAAGAATTTTTTCATGATGTGCAATTTTTGTCAAACTGAAAACTGTAGTTTAAAGCTGGATTTAATATATAATAAATTCAATCATCTATGCTATAGCCTATCCTAATTGCAATAATTCGATTAGAACCAAGTGGCATCTTTATCAATTTTTAACAGTAATTATAAATCTTTAATAATTTTCTGGATTGGCTATACATTACCCGAACTGTGCAGAACAATCTATAACCTATACATCAGAGAAATCATAAATGCCAGACTATTGGAAAAAACTGTCTACTTATTCATCACTAGCTTTAGAAGACCTCAATGTACGAGTCCTCCATGATGTTGTCAGGCTTTTGGTATCTAGTGCTCTTTTAGTGCTCCTTATAGGGCTCCTCAGATCCAGATCATCATCGGAGGGATGAAAATACAATGAAAAGGACAAAACATAAAGGGAAGCTCGAAAGGGAAACTCGGAACTCGGAACTCGAAAGGGAAACTCGGGAGGGAAACTTGGGACTCGAAACAAAAACAAAGAGAAGGAGAAACTCCCGAGGAGAAGAAGGCAGATCCCGAAGCCCGAGCACAAAACAGAGACAGCACCAAAGGCCCACCCGAAAAGCCGGCCACATAACCTCTAACGCCGACTACAGACAATTAAAGACCCCAACCCCGAAACCGAGAAACAAAGAGACTTAAATACCCACACCCGAACGAGACACATGTGAAAGCAATACACTAATTGCACAGGCAAAGGAGCTTCACGCAGACCTCTCGCATCCAGAAACAAAACAGCCCAGAACCTCACAGATGTTTTGCTAAGACCATAGCTAAATACAATTAACCAACAACCAGAAGGCCACATGTGACCAGATAATGTGGGAATACCCATACATTGAACCTCAGTGTACTCTCTGGGGTTGTATTTGGTCCAAATGCATTAATGCGTAGAGACAATCCACTTGGGTACCAGATATATTGTGCAGTTTACTGATATATTCTACATGATACTGTGTACAATCTCAAACAGACCCTCATACTGTATGTAAATCTGTAAACTATCAGATGCTGCTAAACCAGAAAACTTGCTATAAAACCCAGTTTCAGCACATTTGCAGACTATTTAAAACACAACCCTCATATGATGAGTGGCTTATGGCAGATCTTGCCTCCACTTTGTATATTATATCAGTAATCTAACTACACTAACTATTGATTTCAGGACAATATAAAACCCATATAAAATATCTTATGTAATTAATACCTTATTAACTTATGTAATAGCAACATGAATGTGACATATTGTAGACAAATTATTTAATTTTACTAATGTTATCTTTTGCTGCATAACTACAACAGGTTACGTATGTAACCCGGTTCCCTGAGAAGGGAACAAGACGCTGCGCTATGACTGACGCTATCGACAAAGTGTTCCCATAGCGTCAGTCATGACGCAGCATCGAGTTCCCTGGAAAAGGGACTACAACAGGTTATGTTGTATGTAACCTGGTTCCCTGAGAAGAGGCCGAGATGCTGCATCATGACTGATGCTATGGGAACACTTTGTCGATAGCGTCAGTCATCGACAAAGTCGACTATGAAAAAGACTTTTCTCACAAGTACAGATAGGTTGCCCTTAATTTGGTAATAACATTGAGTTGATATATATATATATATATATATATATATATATATATATATATATATATATATATATATATATATATATATATGTATGCCTTCTCCCTCTATTAACAGGGAGAAGGCATGCTCCACAGAAGTCACATCACTGAAAACTGCAACATGACTGAATATAGAAAATTCTAATTACACACTTACACTACAACCCCTTTTGGCCCATGTTGGTTGCCAATGATATTTTTATCTACCCTTCAGCTCTATCCTTTAACTACCCTTTAGTCATAAATAGTAATACATTAATACACAATAAACCTAAAAACATAAATAACTAGTAGTACATAAATATATACAGCTATGCCCTAAGCCCTCACTCCCTTTCGCATGGGGCAGCTGTTGCTACCAGTCATCCCCCATCATGAAGTGCTTGTTATGGAATCTGGTGAAGCCATGCATCCAGAGGACAAATCATTATGTACATTTTTTTTTTAAACCATTTACTTAGTTCAGCCAATTAGCCTGCATGTTGTACATCTAAACCAACCACATTCAAATGTTATTACAAATTATTAAAAAACTGTAGTACCCTGTAGTAAAGGCATAATAACCTTAGGGAAAAGAAATCTTTCATTTCACAAAAAAACATTTTGAAAATGTAAAAAAAAGAAAATAAAATTGCATTCATATTTGTTTATTTTTATTTTGTTTTATTTAATTTTTTTGAATGTGTGTTTGGTACTGAGTACCCGATGGAGAGCTCTGTCTCCCACGGAGCTCCAGCTGGGTGCCATTGCTCTTAGAAGGGAGTGTCTTGGCTCCCTGCTGCTTCTCCAACTCCCCTGCACAGTCAGACAAAAAGTAGGGGGGTGGAAGGGAGTTGGAGAGAAACAGAGAGAGAGAGAGAACGAGAGAGAGAGAGAGAGAGAGAGAGAGAGAGAGAGAGAGAGAGATTCAGAAATGTGTACAAATCACCACAAAACATCACATCATATTTCTCACATCATACTTCTCAACAACAACCATTATTTCCATCCACTGCATGCGCTGAGATTGATGAAAACTGTATGCCTTCTTAAGTGGTGCAAAACTTTGCCACTTTTCTGCTCACTTTTCTGAATACTAGATGAATGCTAATGAGGCCGGTGTGTTTGCATGTCACAGTTCTGTTCTTATCTCTGCAGCATACACAGCTTTTCTCTCCAGGTATAACGACACCACAGGAGAAAATGATAAACAACTTTTTAAAGAGCAAGACCACAAACCACACACTTTCTAATGGAGCTCATTAGAATCCTTCAACTCAAACAAATCATACACACATCAACAAATTTATAGAAAAAAAAAACCACTTGAGTATTGTTAAACTGCTCATTCTTGTGTTTGCTCACGCCTAAGTAGGTTTTTAGGGCTGAACCGCACTGTAAAATGTTAGGTAAGGAATAAAACATGACTGGACAATAATTCAAGTCAGGATAATATGATCCAGTTAACAACCTGAAGTTATTTTCCTGTAAGAGCATGCACCAAAGTATTTTATTCCTTTAACATGACAGTGATTGCAGTACAAATGAGAAAAAAAGAAAAATCATTTGAGTGTGCCATTTTTTAACTATTTATTGTAACATTTAATGTGGTGGAAGGTCCACAAGACAAATTTGATAATGTTATCATTTACTTACTCTGAAGTGACTGTTTACAGCAGTTATATCACCAGCCTCTCTTTTATTCTCACTTGAATTTATTACAGTTTGTCTTGTTGCCAAGAAGCCAAAAAGTCAATCTAAAGACTCGGTGGTGGAAAACTTATTGACCTTTACAAAGTGTGGACACCCAAGAAATCTTTCATAAATGTCTCTGTACAGAATCCTTCAAGACTTTGTTCAAGACCAGCACGATTCAGAGTCATGTTGATATAGAAAACAAATACATAGCTTCAGATTTGAGACTTCATCAGTGCAATGGTGCATGCATAAATTGGGACAATCTTTCAGATTTCAGAAAGTAACACATAAGTGAAATAACACATATGCAGACAATGGCTAACTAAAAAGATGTTCAATAAATGCTAATAAGTTTTAAATAATTTTATTATTCCAAGATTCACCCAGGTCAAAATCAGATCAAATGAACTGCATTTGTTTTAAATAGAAAGGGGACAGCTCCCTAAAGAACAATCAATAAGTTTATCGAAAAGGAGGACAGAAGTTCAGCTCATCTCAGTGTCAGGACTAGAAGATGACAACAGAGCAAGACAAATGAGGTACAACCTTACAAGGTTCTTAAAAATCACACACACACACACACACACACACACACACACACACACACACACACACACACACACACACACACACACACACACACACACACACACACAGAGAATTCCCATGGGTTTGTGCTTTTTGGGTGTACTGAACAAAGGCCAGCATCAGCAAGAGACTCACTTTAAGGTGCACCTTTTCTCTAACACATTCTCCATTTTTTTCACACACACACACACACACACACACACACACACACACACACACACACACACACACACACACACACACACTTCTTTGGCCTTTTTGAACAGTTCCAGTTCCTTTCTTTGCATCGTCCTTCTTTGTTTTGGTCTTTTGAAATGTGCTTGAAAGTCTGACTGCAATGCAGCTAAGAAACTGAATAAATGCATCGTCAAAAAAATCCTAAGCCTCACAAAGTATATAAACTCCAAACCAGACAAACCAGACAGAAGAGCACACCACAGCTCTGCACAGGTTCAAGGAAGAAAAACAAAAAAGCAGAAACCACTTATACTTTACTTGGAACAAAATCTAAACTGAAAACGCAGCCTTGTTATACTGCTCTAAAGTGGAACATTAATATGAATTCTCTTTTATGAGCGAAGGAGTAGAGTTGAATTAGTGTATTATTCATAGAATAACTTCAAATTCCAAATGTCTGTGAATTAAAATGTATTAGATGTTTTATTCAATATATTAACTTAAATTGCTTTATTTTATCACTAATATTTCATAGTATTTTGTGTGGAAAAGGCTACACATAGCTCCTGCACATTCAGACACAATACAATAATATAATATTGTTGTCAAATGTCAAGTTTCAAGCCAAATCAATGATCAGGGTCAGGTACTAAGGAATTTAATTCTTTATAGTTTCTTCCTTTGTTAATAATACTTCCATTGTTCTGTATAAAACAAGAACTCAGGAAACAAGACCTATAAATGCCCACAAACTCTATCAGCTGTTTCCTTTCTCATTAATTACACTTACTGTATAGAGTTTGGACCCCGCTTATTTGAATACACTATGAATTTGTTGAATACACTTGAATTGGATCCAACCAACTCCAAACAATTGTGTAAAATTGTGACACTAGAGCACTAGAGATACAAACTTATTAAGATATTATTATTAATTATTATTATTATTATTAAGATATTAAGACCAAAAAATGCAACCACTCTACCTCACTACTGCAAAACAATATTAATCTAACAGCACCACAACTAGAATAATAATACACTACTTTTTTTTTTTTATAGCTCAATCCCAAACAATGTTCAGTAATATGTATTTCACTAAACAGGATCATAAATGACATTGCTTAAACTCTCAGTAGTTATTTGGTCAAGATATCCACAACACACTGTATATCTGCAGCACAAAAACTATGATTTGTGGCTCAGTTTTAGCCTCCTCCAGTTTGGGCCAATTTAGCTGCTTACATCTTAAAAATAAATGCTTTCCTGCAGTCCATAACACAGCAGTTTTGGTTCAGATTCTGCAGCCATTCAGGGTTGAATTGAGTGAAACCAGACAGATCGTTTGTAACCATGTGTGAATGCTGTGTTGTTGCGTGAGGGGGAAAACACTCCAATACATATTTGATCCACTTTTAAATTCCTGGTGAACATACATGTGCACAATGTTCAGTGTAATTTTCACTTCCCAAATAGTGGAAAATGCAATATCTCTCATAAAATTATATATTTGGATATAAATAGGAATAATTAGACTGGGATATAGGACAATACTTTTAAACCCAAATAAGACCCAATTTAATTAACAGAAATTCCTTTACTTGCTGTACTAACTTTTTTCTAACAACTTTAGCTCTGTGATATTCTTAATCCCTGATCTATGAACACTCAGATGATGTTTTGATGGAGACTACAAAGCAGCTCTAATTAAGATAACCTGCTGAATGTGGTAAACTATATTTTATTCAGTCAGAGAAGTGAATTTCAAGCAAAGCTCCTCATGTAACTGAAAGCCAAGACGACTCATGTGCCTTTTTGTTATATAACTCTAAAATGTTATTTTTTGTGGACCTACTTCTTTGCTGGATTATTGCAAACATTGCACACACACACACACACACACACACACACACACACACACACACACACACACACACACACAATTTCAATAGTCATGAGTAATCTGGATTAGAAACAATTTCAATATGCACTTAAGCAGTGTGAGCCTTATTCGCAATGCTTGGTGCTTACAACCAATCAGAAAGCAGTAGGTGTGATAAATCCCACCCTGTCTTGTTTCTGCAGTAATTTAATGTTTCCGTTTCACTAAATTTCTGATTTCTGATTGCATAGTGCTTATGCACTTTGAGCATCATGTTACCCACAAATATTTACACAGGAAAAAAAACACTGAAATATACACTCACATTCGATGCGTATCTGCTCCATTTCAGTCACCTCAGCAATGGACTCCTTCAGGTCCTCCACAAACTTGAGCAGCTCCTCTGAGCTCTGAGCACAGAAATTCAAGACCTGCTTCTTATCTGAGCCAGACACCGGAGACACGATGGTTATGGCATGGGGATAGTCTAATGAAACAAGAAAAAAGAAGGATTCAATTATTAACATCAACCATTTTAATCAAGTGTCTATTAAGACTAAAAGTAACAGTGAATCTAATGTACATAGCAAATGAAATAAATCACAAAATATATGGCTATACGCATTCCTTTAAATAGAATCAAACTGAAAATAATTTTGTAGTTATTTAATAAGTTTAACAAAGATTGTCCCAAAGTCTGCAGAAAGCACTTAGCTAAAAGATGGCATACATATGACAGTTTACAATTCTTATAAGAAATCAACCTCATGAAAATTTCACAGGATTTCTACTGACCAATGCAGAAAATCAGTCCTTGCTGTTTGGGGGTGGTGTGTGTATGTGTAGAGAGAGAGGTCAAATTTATCCATCAGTTCATTAAGAAAGAAGTTTTAAAAAAAAGTTTTTAGAAAGAAAAATAAACTACAAACAGCTAAATATTCAGTAAAGCCTCTAATAAGCTAAAAGATATTGAAATGAATGCAGTAGTATATAATATGTGGAAGTGGTGGTGTGGTTGAACAGAGGGCAGAGCTGAGGGAAGCGAGTAGTAAGGATCACACACCTGTGCTAAATGATATTAATGACTGTTCTCTGTAGTAGTGAGCTGCAGCATAGATAAAAGAGGAAGAAAGTAGAGGCGGAGAGAGAGATCACTGAGCACACAGAGCTGTGTGTGTGTGTGTGTGTGTGTGTGTGTGTGTGTGTGTGTGTGTGTGTGTGTGTGTGTGTAATTAAAACACTCAAAAGTGAAAGTAAAAATAAAGCGCAATTTGCGTTTCCCAAGCCTGCCTCCAGTTTCCTCTTTCCTAAGCCTTCTGAATATGATACACTATGTATATGCTTTCTTCTTTCCTTCTACCACTTCATAACTGTAGTAAATAACAAGAATAAAAAACAATATATTAAATGCCAAATCTCACATTCGTTCTCAAACAGGTGGAATTGCATCCCCAGGAGGCCCATGGCTTTGCAGAATGTGTAGGCAGCCGAGCTCTTCTTCTTTGGACAGAGCTTCAAAATCTATAGGACAAAACAAAAATACCAGCTGATACATTAGACAAATGAGAGACACGACAAAACAAGGAGAACATCTGGCAGATACTGTATGCTGCTAAACAGGCCTTGGATATGTTATTTTTAAAGTGATGGTTTAAGCCTTATAATGGGTCTGATTGCATTCTTAGGACAAATAAAATGAAAACTTGTCCTTGAGAATTTTTATTCAGTCAGAAATAACTGATACAGAATTGAATTAGGAGTGACATGGTGGCAAAGAGAGTAGCGTTGCTGGCTAATATTTCAAAGATTTGATCCTGACCTCTGGTTATTGTTCTGGTTAATATACTGTTTACTGGGATTCTGTGCATGCTTTCCCTGTGTTTGTATAGTTTTTAGACCAGGTTCTTCAGTTTCCCCCCACCTCCCAAAAACATACTGATTGATGGACTACATTAAATTGCTCCTAGGTGTGTGTGCATTTAAAGCAATGGTCTGGCATCCCATCCTAGGTATATTCCTTTCCCTTAGGATAGACTCCTGACCTACTGTGACTTTGACCAAGTTAAAACATTTGATAAATAAATCTGAAATTAAATAAATGAATGTGTAATGCAGTATGTTTGACTATGCGAAGAAAAAATAATAACAAATCTGTTTCCCAATCCAACAGAGCGAAGCCGTTGGTCAAACACAATGAACTCTTTACTTTGCCAAACCGAGCAGAAAATTGTAAATGGTTCCACTGCCCCATTCTCAAAGCCAAAACTTCAGACCAAAGGTCATTTTTTTATATTACTGAACTACCAAGCAAATCCATTTTACTTTAAGATAAAAATCTGTAAACTATATTGCAGTGGCTGGTTCTTATATTCATAGCAAGCCACCATGTCAGAATATAAAAGAAACATTGCTTAACTTTGATTAAGTACCATGAAGTGTGTGAGACTGTGACAAAAAGAAAGGTATAGATTAAGAAAGAAAAAGAATCTATGCTCTGCATATTGTAACTCCCACAGGCCAAAGCACACAACTGTAACATAACACAAAACTATACATCATTCTGACAAAGACACCCAGTAGTGCTCAACCTCTTTGAATAAGAGCAATGACCAGTTCCTAAATGCCGAATTGTTCTCAATTAATACCCTAGCTGAGAAAAGTGAACTCTGACTATCCATCATTTGAGAATGTTTCATGTAACTGACTAATACTTGAATTTAGTTTTGGGATTTTTCTTTCTGTTTCTCAATCTTTCGATCTTTATAACTTGTAAGAAAAATGTAAGAAATGGGAAGGTTAGATACTTAGATAATGACTCCTTTGGTGACGCTTTTGTTCTGCAAATATGTGTGCTTTAAAATCAGAATTAACCCTGTCTCTCGTCTATTCTGATATAAAAACCGACTGTTTCCTTCTTTTTTTTTCCCACTGTCACTCAGAGATTAATATGGGACCATATAATTATGAGGACAGTTTAATACTAATGTGAGATAACCTCAGAGACACCCTAATGGCTGCTTAATTATAATATATGTTTAATCTTTGTTTAATTTCAGAAGTCGTTCTGTGAGACTCTGACCAAATTAATGACTTATCCAGAGAAGTGGTGGTGGCATTGACCTCAAACTTTTGTTCTCACAGTAGCTGATGTCTCAGCAGAATAGTGAGGAAAGAAAACTTTGCTAAGCAAAATGCCTGCCTCAAGCCTCTTCATCATAGAAAGAAAAACACAAACAAGTATCTGAAATGGCATGCAGTGGGTGGCTAAAAGCAATAATGCTCACGATTATGAAAAAGAATCCTGTTAATTACCTGGTTTGAGGCACAGAAACACTTAGCATTTACAGAAAACATCTCAAAAAGCATTTCAAAATAAAGATGCTGTCAGAAAGTGGGCTTTTTCTAGGATGGGGGTTAAAATGTTTATGTAGATTGAGCTTCTTTTTTTTTTTACCACAATGAGGTCGTTGAAAAGGAAGACTTCCCTCTGGTGAGAAGCTTGTTTCTGGGGTTTGTTGATGTCGGTTACTTCAAAAAGACGACTACAGCACACCAGTCTTCTGTGAGGGACTGAGAGGACCTGTGGTTGAAAGGAGAAAAGAGAACAAGAGTTTATCACTTTCTATCCATTGGTAATTCTTTGTTCTTTTTTTCCTGGCCAGAGATCTGCTACTGTCTTTTTCTGGTAAGTGGCAGATTAGGGTATACAGTGACTGTATATATTTATTAACACCACAACTGATATCCTTATACTCTAGCTATGACAGCACAAAATGTCCTAAAGTGCTACAGTAATGCACATAGGGTTTCTGTCATGGGAATAATACAATCATGGCAGCTAATGCAATTCTTGTAATACAGCTAAGAGCTATAGTCTTATTGGAATTTAGGAACAACAAGTTATAGCGATGAAGCGGGGCTGAAAGAGGAAGCCAGTGATACTCAGCTTCTGTTAAAGACAGCAAGGAGTGAGAACACAGGATCCTGGCTTGAGTTAGTTATTAGGGGGACGGCACAGACATGTACATTAATTGAATGATGAAATGATTATCAACCCTGATGCGTCTTGTTGAAGCCTTTGCAAGGTCCATTCTCACTCATTTGGCAGGGTTTTGGGTAGATAATAATAAACCACAATAATTTGCATCATTTCTGTCATTAGCTTCAGCACTGACATTAGAATAAATGCTATGATTGCACACTTGTGCCTCAGACACAATGTCATGCTACTTTTGAGCCACATTTAAGTTTGGATCCAAATTGGAACTAACAGTTAAGATTAAGGGATGAGTGTCATGTGACTTTTGTTCACAACTACTGTACTTTTACTGTAGCAGTCTTTTTCCCCTGTCTAGTAAGTGTTCTTTCCTATTTGCTTATACAGCAAAAGTATAGAAAAATGGCCGTTGTTCGTCTCAAACGTTGCTTTTAGAACACAGTAGTTTGAAATTATCCTATTTACACTGAGAAAATAGGTGAATTGTTTTGTTCACATAAAACAGGTAAATTGCAAAATATGTTTTTTTTCTGACCTCAAAGAGTATTTACAAAAGTGTCAAGACATTGCTGGATGCCTTGAAGTATGCTGAAGTATGAGGGCAGGGAGATTTTTACCAAGTTTCCCTGAAATGTTTGTTTATGGGACAGCAGGAACATCATGGTGCCACAGCATCCCAATGCCATGTAGGAGCCACTGGTGGACTGCCGGAAGGTTGTGATGTCACCACTGCGCATCAAATTGGGCTTTATGAAACAATTTGTCACAGCTCTAGATAAGAAGTTGACAGCCTTCAAGTATCTTCCAGACTCCTTTCCTAAGCTGACTGAGGTGAAAGTCAAAGCCAGTGACTTCATCAGATCACAGATAAAGAGCATCCTGGAGTGCATGGAATTCCCTGGGGAGGAGAAAGCAGCTTGGAACAGCTTCGCTGCAGTGGTTTAGGGCTACTCACTTCTAAATCTTTTGTATTCATTTTTCTATGTAATATAAATACATGTTCATTTTTACAAACCCAAAAAGTTGGGACACTGTACAAATTGTGAATAAAAAAGCAATGCAATAATTTACAAATCTCATAAACTTATATTTTATTCACAATCGAATATAGATAACATATCAAATGTTGAAAGTGAGACATTTTGAAATGTCATGCCAAATATTGGCTCATTTTGGATTTCATGAGAGCTACACATTCCAAAAAAGTTGGGACAGGTAGCAATAAGAGGCCGGAAAAGTTAAATGTACATATAAGGAACAGCTGGAGGACCAATTTGCAACTTATTAGGTCAATTGGCAACATGATTGGGTATAAAAAGAGCCTCTCAGAGTGGCATGTCTCTCAGACGTCAAGATGGGCAGAGGATCACCAATTCCCCCAATGCTGCGGCGAAAAATAGTGGAGCAATATCAGAAAGGAGTTTCTCAGAGAAAAATTGCAAAGAGTTTGAAGTTATCATCATCTACAGTGCATAATATCATCCAAAGATTCAGAGAATCTGGAACAATCTCTGTGCGTAAGGGTCAAGGCCGGAAAACCATACTGGATGCCCGTGATCTTTGGGCCCTTAGACGGCACTGCATCACATACAGGAATGCTACTGTAATGGAAATCACAACATGGGCTCAGGAATACTTCCAGAAAACATTGTCGGTGAACACAATCCACCATGTCATTCGCCGTTGCCGGCTAAAACTCTATAGGTCAAAAAAGAAGCCATATCTAAACATGATCCAGAAGCGCAGGCGTTTTCTCTGGGCCAAGGCTCATTTAAAATGGACTGTGGCAAAGTGGAAAACTGTTCTGTGGTCAGACGAATCAAAATTTGAAGTACTTTTTGGAAAACTGGGACGCCATGTCATCCAGACTAAAGAGGACAAGGACAACCCAAGTTGTTATCGGCGCTCAGTTCAGAAGCCTGCATCTCTGATGGTATCGGGTTGCATGAGTGCGTGTGGCATGGGCAGCTTACACATCTGGAAAGCCACCATCAATGCTGAAAGGTATATCCAAGTTCTAGAACAACATATGCTCCCATCCAGACGTCGTCTCTTTCAGGGAAGACCTTGCATTTTCCAACATGACAATGCCAGACCACATACTGCATCAATTACAACATCATGGCTGTGTAGAAGAAGGATCCGGGTACTGAAATGGCCAGCCTGCAGTCCAGATCTTTCACCCATAGAAAACATTTGGTGCATCATAAAGAGGAAGATGCGACAAAGAAGACCTAAGACAGTCGAGCAACTAGAAGCCTGTATTAGACAAGAATGGGACAACATTCCTATTCCTAAACTTGAGCAACTTGTCTCCTCAGTCCCCAGACGTTTGCAGACTGTTATAAAAAGAAGAGGGGATGCCACACAGTGGTAAACATGGCCTT